>JAXIVH010000035.1:4183247-4185747 GCA_036785325.1 Urophycis tenuis | reverse complement strand
TGGAGAGAGAGAGCGAGAGACATAGAGACAGGGAGAGAGAGGAATACAACAACGTGGCATGAAGGAGGAGGGTTATATGGCTATGTGGCCATCTAATTGTGTTTTTATGACGGGCTATGGCGAGTTATGTTTATTGTCAATTTGCAGAGTACAAGTACAGAGGCAACGAAATGTAGTTGGCGTTCTAACCAGAAGTGCAAAGGAGCGATCAAGGTGCAGTATGTACATGAGTAGTGCAATATGAGTGGACAGTTGTAAAGTGACAGCAGTAAGTAAACAGTGGCCCTGTAAAGTAACCAGAAAATAGATAGCGCAAGTAGAGCTAGAAATTATAGAGGTAGGGGCGGCAGTAGCTCAGTGCATAGAGCAGGAGGACAGAGCGGGTCGGCGGTTCGATCCCCTTGAAGTCGCTTTGGATAAAAGCATCTGCTAAATGCCCCCTTACCCTTTAGGTAGTAATCATTGAGCAGCATAGATGAGTATGGGTTGTACAGTACGGTAATAAATTATAGAGTGGTGTACAGTAGTGCAATACAACAAACAGCAAAGGTTAAGTAACTAGTGAGGTATGAGCAGCATGAAAATGGGTATAACGAATTAATGCAGTTAGTATGGATATAAGTGTACAGTGTGATAAATAAATAGATACCATGTTCAGGTGGGTGAGTGAGGGCGGTCCAGACGCTAGGTAATTTATAACTCATGCACTGCATATCTGTGGTGACACCACACAGAAGGGAAGTTGCCTCTACCCAAAGTTAAGAGCACACAAGTGGAACTTGTTTCCATGCACCATGAACTAAAGTGTGTGTGTGTGTGTGTGTGTGTGTGTGTGTGTGTGTGTGTGTGTGTGTGTGTGTGTGTACATGTGTACATGTGTGTGTGTGTGCGTTTGTCTGTGCGTGTGTGTTGAAACTTTCTTCCTGTATTGGCAACAATTAAATGTTTCACCTTCTTATGACAAATGTACTCTTTGTAAGTCGCTTTGGATAAAAGCATCTGCCCATTTCCCTAAATGTAAATGTAAATGTGAATGTGTGCGTTTGTGTGTGCGTGTGTGTGTGTGAGTGTGTGTCTGCGTGTGTGTTGAAACTTTCTTCCTGTATTAGCAGCAATGAAATGTTTCACCTCCTTATGACAAATGTACTCTTTGTAAGTCGGTTTGGAAAAAAGCATCCGCCCATTTCCCTAAATGTAAATGTAAATGTGTGCGTTTGTGTGTGCGTGTGTGTGTGAGTGTGTGTGCGTGTGTGTTGAAACTTTCTTCCTGTATTAGCAACAATGAAATGTTTCACCTTCTTGTGACAAATGTACTCTTTGTAAGTCGCTTTGGATAAAAGTGTCTGCTAAATGCCCTAAATGTAAATGTGTGTGTGTATGTGTGTGTGCATGCATGCGCGTGTGTTCATGTGTGTCTGTGCATGCATGTGTGCATGTGTGTGTGTGTGTGTGTGTGTGTGTGTGTGTGTGTGTGTGTGTGTGTGTGCTTGTGTGTGTGTGTGCATGTGTGCGTGCCTGCGTGTGCATGTGTGTGTGTTCGTGTGTGCATGCATGTGTGCATGTGTGTATGCATGTGTGTGTGTCTGTGTGTGTGTGTGTGTGTGTGTGTGTGTGCGTGCTTGTGTGTGTGTGTCCGTGCATGCGTGTGTGTGTGTGTGTGTGTGTGTGTGTGTGTGTGTCCGTGCGTGTGTTTGTGTGTGTGTGTGTGTCCGTTTGTGCGTGTGTGTGTGTGTGTGTCCGTGCGTGTGTGTGCGTGTGTGTGTGTGTGTGTCCGTGCATGTGTGTGTGTGTGTGTGTCCGTGCGTGTGCGTGCGTGTGTGTGTGTGTCCGTGTGTGTGCGTGTGTGCGTGTGTGTGTGTGTGTGCGTGTGTGTGTGTGTGTCCGTGTGTGTGTGTGTCCGTGTGTGTGTGTGTGTGTGCCAGCGTCTCACATGCATGGTGTTGGCGGAGGTGTTGAAGACAGACACGTAGCCCTTCAGAATGTCAAAGTGGAACGCGGGGGTCAGCAGGCGCCGCCGGCGAGACCACTCCTCCCCGTTGCTTAGCAACAGACTCTGACCTGAGGACGGTTGACGGTCGCCCAGAAGTGTTGTTTATCAATCAAGTTATCAATGCACCGTTACTATGGTTTCATGATTGAATGTCTACAATGTTAATGTACAATATGGCTTGGTTATATCAATATACCAGTATTATGGTTTCATGGTTTAATATCTACCATATTAATATACAATATGGTCCTGTGACATTTATACACTTTTTTATTTGAATTCCATTAAAGCAAAATCTACCAGGCAATCCTGCTAATTCTGTGTTAATCTATGTATTATTTGGCTGAACTCACTCAGTGGCACAGACATAGACTTAGACACAAAGACCTGTAAACAAACACAAGTAATAATAGTAATAATAATAATAATAATACTGTAATTCATTTTATTTGTATAGCGCTTTTCAAAGACCCAAAGTCACTTACAGAATGAAACAAAGAAAAAAAGACA
>JAXIVH010000035.1:4098247-4175747 GCA_036785325.1 Urophycis tenuis | reverse complement strand
GTTCAATTCGTTGAAAGAAATGCCATTTTAATAACACATTAAGAAAAAATACAATATCACGCAGGTTTGCGGCCTGGACGTCAGTGGCTTTCGGATGCATGCCTCATCGGTCCACAGCCGGCAGAACTTCCACGTGTTTCCGAAGAGTTTCCATAGTAGGCCTATGAGAGTAGCCTACGACTAAGGCGGTTTGCATAGAGCAAGTTTCTTTTCTTAATTAAATTGCACGGCAGGACTAGCGCTGTTCAAGAGAAAACACACAGGCGCAAGAAAGGGAAAAACGATCATTACGATTCTACCTCCACCGCAGCTGTCGTGTTTTTACTGGTGGCTTGAATGCCGAGCAAAAGTGTTCTTTAGCCGATTCAGTGCCAGATATGACAGCGTCACGAATTGAAAAGACCATACTTGTAGTCACTCTGGCCACTTTTGCTTGCAGTGTGAACGACGCCTTAGCATAGACGCAAAGTACTTTCATTGTCCACAAGGCTAATGGCGCCCCCTAGTGGCTCTTCAAATAAAAGCCATAAAACCAATCATCAAATTTCAACTTAATTTCTTTTTGGCCATTCCAGACCACAATATTGAGGTTGTGGTCTGGAACGTGCCTAAAAGGAAGTCCATGGGAAGATTGTGAGACACTTTATATCGAGCAAAATCGTCAAATTAATTTTAATAATTTAACCCCATTACTTTCAGATTAACATTCACTGTTTGTAATTTTTGACGGAAGCTGATTATGTATTAGGTTTGTTTTGTTAACCGTGATTTGGGCGGGATGGGGCGGGGGCGAATGTGGACGACTTGCAGGCAGGTGGCATGACGTCACATAATTAGTGGAACCAAAAAACTGGTTAAAAATGGAAAAGATTGCAAGTCGCTTGGCCCTCTCAGTCCTTTCCAACGCTGCGGCATACACCTGGGAAGCTGCTCCTGAAGAATAAGTCCGATGAGCGCGTCAACCGTCTCCTCGCCTGAGGAAGTCACAGTTGGCCTTCCAGCACCCACCACCTCTGGGACACGCGGCTTGAGCCGTGGGGTCGGTGGTGGGGCCTCTGGGGCGGACCACGGCGTGGTGAAGCGGGGGTACATGGGGAAGGCTGATCGGTACCACCGACGTGATTTCGTACGGAGAGCCAGAAGTTGCTGCCTGCCTGCTCGGTTGGAGCGTCATGCGACCGAGAAGAACTCTCGCGCGGCATTCTTCAAGGACTGCCAGCAAAGGTTGGTACTAGTAGGCCTATGTGTACCTAATTTATTTAAAGATCGTCCAATATAGGCTACAAGTGGACTATTGATGATGATGTTGCACTATATTCAAAATTAACATGTATGGCATTTTTATGCCCTCAGAAGCAGCCCGGTGAAAGAAAAAATGCAGTGAATATGGGCTTAAAAGCTGTTCATTTTCAGATTGATTAATCTTCGCGGCTGCCACGGCGTGGCTAAAATATCAAGTACCAGAAGGGGCCAGACATTGGCGCTGCGCACCAAGGATATAATTGTGGTTTCGGTGGCCAAGGACGCAGGCCAAGAAGAAGACCGGTACTGGGCGGAGAGAGTAATAGAGGAAAAGAGATGGGAAGATCTGACTGCTGCTGAGGAGAGGAGAGAGGGGAAAGATGGATATCGTTCTATTTCGCCTCTATTTAAAGAGGTACTCTATGGCTTTGTGGTCCTTTTCTACCGTTTTTGTGATCAGATGGCAACAAATGCAGTTTAATAATCAAATGCAAACTTAAGGGCGACTAAACCCGATTTTTAAATTGTACGTTTACATGCAGCAAGAAATTCGAATTTCTAATCGCATAAGACATCGTTCGGACTTTTTAAGTGCATGTAAACACCTTAATCCGACCTACCTCGGACATCTCAAAATCGGATAACAACACCTGGATAATTCGTTCATAGTCGGACTTTTAACGGCATGTGTCGGACGTGAACGATTCGTTCTATATCAACGAATCTTTTAGATGACTCGGGAGTAATGAGTCATCTCAGTGAGTGATTCGTTCATGCAGTACCTTCCCTGGCCACATGGCAGCTGCATAAACCCACAGTCAGCAGGACAGGAAACAGAAATTATTCGTTCACGACTCACTCAACTGTCCGTCCGTCAGGTTCTCGTTCATTTGTCACGTGACAGCCAGGCCACTCAGGCTGTGTTTACCAGCAGTAAGCACAACAGTTCGTTCACCGGATCGTTCATAGTACGGATCGGTCTCTCGTTCATTTCTCACGTGACACCTGTTTCAGCTACGTACGGGGCTGTGGACACTAACAAGGAAATGAATGATGTCTGATTTGTGATGTTATAATTGATTAGTGGTCTTCTTGTAGATGTATATAGTGTTGTGTATATAATGTAAAGTGTGTTATTAAAAAAAGAAAATTATATTAACATGAATCCATGTATCATTCGTTCTTTCCATTTTCAATTGGCAATCAAAAACCAAATAATGAAAAATTGACTGGTTATTTTGTTTTTTGTTTTTTTATTATGACACAAAAAACGAAAAAATGCCCGGTTTTTCATATTTCAATATTAGGCTCAGATCAAAAATACGAATTGGAAAAACAGGCACCAGGACAGAATTTGATTTTAATATTTAATTGGTCGTGTTTAGTATAGATCGAACTATGACGTGTCCGTCATAGTTCTTTTCCTCCTCAGATCATGCCGAGCACAGAATCTTCTGACGCTCATTTCCGAGCATTGCAGGATACCCATCTGCTGCAATGTGCAGGATATTTCGGTGTGTGTCAAACATAGACTGTATATATATATATGGACAGGTGTCAAACCGCTGTGAAACAAGTCCTTGATCAAAATAGCGTGTAGTTCTAGCGCCGCCATAGTAGCCACATTACCCGAACTGCCGCGCACAGTCATTTCTGGGTCACGCAAACCCGACCAATTAAGTATTAAAATCAAATTCTGTCCTGGTGCCCATTTTTCCATTTTGTACTTTTGATCTGAGCCTAATATTGAAATATGAAAAACCAGGCATTTTTTCGTTTTTGGTGTTATAATAAAAAACAAAATAACCAGTCAATTTTTTATTATTTGGTTTTTGATTGCCAATTGAAAATGGAAAGAACGAATGATACACGGATTAACATGTTGATCTTGTGTTATATATGCCACAAAATAATAAAATATCTTAATACATTATTCATTCATGAAATCATAATTAATCAGTGGTCTTCGGTTTTTGTAATCTTTCTTTTTAATTATATCATTTTAATTCAGTTAAACTCCTCAACTTTAATAGCTGTACATACTCCTGTACATCATCTCTGCTTTTAGACACATAACCGTTTAGGATTGGATGAGAAAAGGAGATAGTAATGCACCACAAATCCTCACTAAATGTTCATTTCAGAGCCTCTGATAAAGTGCAGCTCACACAGACCAAGTTTGCATCTCGGTTTAAATACCCCTCTGTCACACACTGTCAGCATTCACACTTTGACAGTGCAAGAGGGGGTTCACTTGGTTACAGTGACGGCATATGCCGGTGTCAGCTGTGCGCATCTGATTCAGGTCGTAAGTTGACATTATTATTTATACATTTGTTTTCTACTGCCTGAGCTAATTGATGTTTTGCATGAAAGGGTAAATGCACCATGTAAACATTTTAAGGAACGTATTCATTGTTACTATTTGTCTTACTAATTGCCAAAATGAGTGAGTTTTACATTCACTTGTTTTCTACCAGCTGTCACGTCGGATCCATAAGGATCGGTCTCTCGGTCATTTGTCACGTGACAGGCAGGCTGAACGGGTCGTTCTCGACTCGTTCATTCGTTCATCAAGTCGTTCATTTGTCACGTGACAGGCAGGCTGAACGGGTCATTCTCGTTCATTCATTCGGATCGGTCTCTCGTTCATTTGTCATGTGACAGCTACCAAGTCACTGTCATGTCGTGCTGTCAAACAATGGTGGCAGGGAGGATACAGGACACAAGTCACTTTATTGTGGTGTGTATTTGCTTTCCTAGGTTTTCAGATGGTTTGAATTGCTTGTGGCATTTTGTATACACTTTGTCAGCTGAAGTAAACCATGTTGCCTTCATTGTTAAGTGTTTGAGAACCGCAATCTTTTTTACAACGCTCACAAGAGGGCTAAAGCGCCACCTGCTGTAAAAATTAACGAAATGAACGAAATGACTCAAAACGAAATGGTTCAAAGATTCGTTCAATTTACTGTCCGAGAGTAAATTGAACGAAACAGTATAAAGATTCGAACATCCCAACACTAATACTCAGCAATCGGATCTGAATCGGACTTTGCATTCTGCACATGCGCAGCGCCACATAGCGTCCAGAGTCAGCCCATGCTCCGGCTGTTAATCTGATTCTCTGAACGGCATGTATACTCGGACAAGTGATCCGGTGTTACGCATGTCATTATCTGATCCGATCAGAAATTCGAATTTCTTGCTGCATGTAAACGTGATGTGCACAACAGCTTTTTTGAGAGTGGATTAAATGGGTGTACGCCTCCTTTACACTTTGTTTTAGGTTTGGCCCGTCACTCTGAAGCCCGTGGGACTGCGTCTTACACATCCTCCCCTCGCTGGGAAGATGTGGCTCTTCTTGGCCAACTTCCTGGTCCTGGTGCGGGGGTTCAGAGGCGGGCTGGGGTCGCGGGTTGTGGCGGTGCCCTTGCGACGGTTCGGCTCCAGGGAGGGGATGTTCTTGGTGAAGCTGGGGCACAGCGTGCCACTCCGACCAAAGGACGTGTGGATGGAGGCCAAGGACCTCGGTATGGAACCATGGGCACCATGGGATGAGGGTGGAGGAGGAGGAGGACTGGTCGACCTGGTGGCCATTTTACATTGGTCTTGTACATTGGTGTTTTATTTATTTTTTATCAGGCGCGTTTTTCTAACCCATTTATCCATTCATCTTTTATTTAGGTTTAAACAGGGGCACAGAACCACGTCTCTTCCTGCCAAGTGTGCATGTAAACAAATTATGTGTTGCCGTGCCCTCAATTACTTGACTACACTTGGGCCAGCTGTAGAGCTGTCCCAAAGATTATTTTTCAAACGATTAATCTAGCAATTTTTCTTTCGATCAGTCAACTAATCTAAGGGTTAATTTTTTTCAGTTGGTGATTATTTCGCATTACCTGATCATTGTAACTATTCACACAATTTGGATATCAAACATGGCTCTTGAAGCATTGAATTAAGTTGCGCAAAATAAAACATTCCATCCTGACACGGAGCTGCAGGGCATTTTCTCTTCAGATGTTCGTCCAGTGCTTTCGTACCCGCCATGAATTTTGCTCGGTTTTCATTTGTTTCGGTGTTCCACTATGTAGTTACCTGTGTGTGTGTGTGTGTGTGTGTGTGTGTGTGTGTGTGTGTGTGTGTGTGTGTGTGTGTGTGTGTGTGTGTGTGTGTGTGTGTGTGTGTGTGTGTGTGTGTGTGTGTGTGTGTGTGTGTGTGTGTGTGTGTGTGTGTGTGTGTTGGTTCTGGTCCAAGCAGGAGGCAAGAATCTGGGCCAGCAGGACGGGGACAAGGACGCAGACCGGGGAGTCGGAGTCCATTTCCATTTCCGGTTCCGCGACCGCTTGAAGGGGTAGCTCTGCTTTCATTGGATTAGGAGTGTCTATATATGTATTTATGTATGTGTGTGTGTATTGACTTGTGTGTTTCTTTGTTGTACGTCACCAGGACCTCAGTAAAGTGAGACACTAAATCGGCTCGGGCAACCACCAATTGTGTTGCCTGGCAATCCTCACCGGCCGATGGTCTGGCATCTCAGCACAAGCCATCTAGTCTTCCCATCCTCAGGACGTTCTGTGCAGCTTTAGGCCAACTGGGAATGTGAGAATAATGTCATGTTGAATAAAGTCTTTATATAATGCTTCAAAGTTGCCATTTTTCTAAAGTGCCTCCAACGTAAGGCATACATTACTTTCCTTTTTTGTTAAGTTTTCCAATGAGTGACTGGAATAAGTTGGCCAGAGAGAACCAGCTATATTGTGTGGATAGTGAGTCGGTGGTACTCACAGCCACACAATATGCCCCCAGATTACAACTAATCACAACTAACCCCCACCCCCCCACACACACACACACACACACACACAAAAAGCTGGTGTTGAATTGTGAAAAACAACTTGTTTCAGAAAAATTGTTTCAGAGAATCACAAAACATTCAGATAATTTTCAGTTGAAGGCATCGTCAGATAAGATCAACAAAAAAAGCGAAGTAAGGTTTGAACAAAAATACGTTATGGCCATCTTAAAAAGACTTAAGACGCCATGTGTTTTATACAGGGCAATTAACTCGGTAAGCACCATTGTGCAAAAGACGTCAAAACGTGCCGTCCCGTGACTATTTCGCTGACAGAAACAAATCAACACGAGCTGAAAGGATCCCCGGACCTGATGTCACTATTCGGGAACTCCACGACTACCACGCCACATTCCCAGTCAGCCAGAAAAGACGTGACTTCAGACACAGAAATACTTAAATGATCCCTGAGGGAAATTGCATACAGATCAAAGCGCCAACAATGACAAGAAAAGCAACTGTTTTGTTTCTCCGACATAATCACATCAATTTACTCTGCTAACAGCCAAATTCTCAAATTAGACGAGCCCCCAATTTGTTATGACCCGGCTCTATGACCATAGCAAATAACAAAGAGGAGTGAGGATTTAACTAAACTGAAATTATTTATTCAATGACAAATAATCAAGTTTAACAAATGTAACAAAATATCAGATTTAACAAAGAACGCTGGACAAAAAACTAACTGCCAGACTCATCTAGAGCAATCTCCCATAAACCATACAACGAGGTCCAAGCCTTCAACACAGTGACGTGGTGCCAGGAGAACAGAGAGCTGGCAGACTACCAGGGTAGGCGGGTTTAAAGTGTCCTGATGACAGTGGCCAGCTGCCTCCAATCCCTTGATGACCAGGACCAACCCAACAGGAACCAGCAGCACTGCAAAGACAAACACACCAAACAACATACCCCAGCCCTGACAGAGGCCTTGGGGCCGTAACAGCTGTGATCCACCATTTTGGAGACGACCGCAGGCAACAGGACATCTTGACAACCCTGACTCAGCTGCGACAGCAGAACCAGCACCTCTGCGGCTTAAAGACAATTTCAGCTTGATAGAAAACTGGGGGGGCAGTTACCTTTTGGGTCTATTTGTGTTTCCCTGTCCCTTATATGCCTTGTGAGCCCCTTACATAGTTCTGTTAATTGGGCAAATCTCCAGCATGAGAGTGTGATTAGTAATTGATGTACTGTATTATATTATCATATACTGTATTTCATTTGTGCTGCACCTCAAGCCTTGTCCATACGGCCACCAGCTTGTTCAACGCAGCTCTTGTCTACCTGTTCAAGTGGAAGTATTTGATGGGTTAACTTAATTTCTATGTAGTGCTGCTGTGTGTGTTACTGTGCTTTGGTGGTAGGTCTGTGTAAGATTGTGTGTAAGAGGCTTAGCTTGGCCTAGGACATCACACTATCTATCACCTTAGACCATGGAGTGTTAGGGTGTGCATGTGAGCAGGCGTGTAGAATACGGTGGGGACGTGTACCTACCAGTTTTCGTCATGAGTCATTTTGTACCCACCACTTTTTTTGAAAGAATCCCCCGTGTGGGACTCGCACATGATTGGATGATGTCATGTCATGATGTCATGTCACTGATGCTGCAGGTGCAGCCGACGACGTGCCTGTTCACTTCTCCTGGCCACCTGACTGGAAAATGTTGTCTTCCCATGTGTTGTATTTTTAACAAAGTTACATTTATGAAGTTGCAGCATTTGCTCATTATTTTTTTGTAAACAGTGAATTATAAGTGGTTAACTTAAACCAAGTAGGATCAGACGGTCGATTCAAACGAGTGAGAGAGAGGGATTTGATTTATAACAGCCTGTTATGATGGGCTAATTGCTGTGTGTGTGTACTGCCTATATTTCTGTCACTAATGCCAATCCAATACATTTTATTATGGCCTTTCTTTATGCCAGCCTCCCAGTGTTGAGCTCCAGACCGGCTGCTTTTGTGTGTATGGATTTGACTGAAAAGAGGTTGCCAGATCTGACCAGGTATGGATGTGAATTCAGCAGATTTTGTGTGACCTCATGCTGAACAACTGTCTGCTAAGAAATACTGCCAATCCAGCCTTAAAATGTGTATTCAGCAGATTTTTAATAGATTGTAAAAGAAACCAGAAATTAAGTGCATGTTAATTCAGCAGATTAAGTGCACGTTAATTCAGCAGATTTTTAATTGATTATAGAAGAAACCAGAAATTAAGTATATGTTAATTCAGCAGTTTTTTAAATGATTGTAAAAGAAACCAGAAATTAAGTGCATGTTAATTCAGCAGATTTTTTTCATGAAAGTGTGTGTGACAGACTGGACAACTATCACCTAGTCTGCCTCAAAATGCACCAAAGAGATGTGGCCGCCTCTCTGAGGCCCCAATGAAGGCCACAGCTATTTGCTCTCTCTTAATAGCTTGGAGTTTCTCCCTGTGGACGAGGCAGACTGACACACTGTTGAGCCTGCACTGTGTCATCGTGGAGCGAAGCCAGGTCTTCAGACGGCGCAGGGCACTGAAACTCCGCTCAGCTTCCAAAGAAGACGCAGGGACCACAAGCAACAGCCTAATGAGAGTCTCCACCTGATGAAAAAGCCGTCTTACTTCTGGCACCATGGTCGTGAGGAGCTGACTGGCCTCCTGGCAAGAAGTGAACTGGTAGCTTGCTTTCAGCATAGCCAGTTGCACTTGCAGCAGCTCGGCGTCCAACTCCGGATACCGCTCCACTGCCCAACTTGGCCAGATAGCCAAGGCCCTCCTGGTGGAACCTGTCATCCAGCTGAGTGACCGCTGTATCAGTGGCGGCTCTTTGCCGGCCCACCATATCTGCTGGAAGGTTTCCTCACATGTGGCACCTTTATTGGCTCGAGGTCAAAAGATGTGGTGAGTTCTACAGCTCTTGAGTAAAGGCTCATAAATGAATCACCTGTTCTCCTTGCCACTAACGCTTTCTTGGTGCAATCCACAGCCTGTAACATCCCGCCAATTGACACTGCTCTCCCTTGCAAGCTCCTATTGAGGCCTTCCAGCTTCAGCAGGATATCCTGCCCCAGTACAAGACCAAGGACGGTGGTGCCTTTGTGAAAATGGTCAAGAAGGCCTATTGCTCTAGGAGCCAAGACACTCCCTTTAGCTGAAGCCATCTCCTCCAGTGCAGCCAGGACCACCTCATATTGCGCAAGGACTGACTTAATGGCTGGTGTGCGCACAGTCCATCTTGTGGCACACAACGGCTTAATTGTAGTGAATGAGCCGTTTTCAGATACGGCTATCTGTTTGAAGATGGTCTTGAACTTCCCAGACTGGCCAAACAAACAACCCAGGTCATGGATCCACTGAAGGGCATCGCTCACAACTGGTGCGGATGAGGAGACTGCCTGAGTGACCAGGTTCACACAATGTGGCCCACAGTGGACGAAAGTGGCAAGCGGCGCTCCGTCATATGTTTGGCCACGAAGACCCGAGAGTGGGAGGTTGAGGCGGAGCAGCACATCGGAGGCAATTTTCCAAAGATGCGTGCCAGTTGTCGAAGAGGCCTCGTACATCCCCACAAACTCCTCCCTTGGCTCCAGGTCTTTGTCGACATAGCGGAGGCAGATGGAGATCTGCTCCGTTCCACTGATGTCCTGGGTTCCATCCATTATGAGCGAGTACTGCAGCACAGGTAAGGCAGATATTTCCCCAACTATCCCCCTTATTATGGTGTTTCCCATAATGTTTAACATCTCATTTTGTACATCAGGGCCGGTGTAGGAATGATTTTTCTGCAGCCAGCTTGACAGGGTCATCCTCCGTCTTATCCTTGAGATAGGTCTGGAAGTTTCCCTCCTCTTTGGAATGGCCTCCTAAGAGCCAAGACCTACTTCGACAGATACCTCACAGCACCTACAATTTGTAACAGAGCAGACCTGGCTGTTTCTTGGGCACTTGCTGATGGGTTGCAAAGTTGATTTCTGGCACTGGGCTGGTACGGGCAGTCCAAAGGATGTTCGAGCTGGATCCCCTCAATTTGAGTAGCTGGCTGCTCCTGTAATGTAATTAGTTCATTGAATATCAATTAAGGGGTACTTGGGTAGTAGTTTAGTTAATGGAATCATTTTTGTAAAAAGTTATTTGTGTAAATTATGTAGTAGTTTAGAAAATTTAATCATTTTTGTGAAAAGTTCTTTGTGTAAATTATGTAGTAGTTTAGAACATTTAATCATTTTTGTAAAAAGTTCTTTGTGTAAATAATTGTACATGATATAGCAAGTATGTTGTTGTAGCATGCACCCACTGACAGTGATTACTGCAGCTAGGCCTTCCCATGCTTAATCAACAGAGGTTAAAGGTCTGTGCTCTCTCAAACAGATGCCAAGACCACCAGTGACCAGGTAGGTGGATGATTGAGGAGGTTTCTGTTTTATGTGTTTGATTTTGCTCAGGAATCTCACCTGCACTTCATCTGTGCTCTGTTGTTGAACACTCTCAGCTTCAGCCTGTGGTTGCATGTGCTGTGAAAGTATGCCAAAGTTTGCAGTTTATGTATGGCAAACAGAATGCAGTTTTAAATGTTGCTTGTTTTAAGATTATTGTTGCTGTCTGTTTATTTGAATTGTATCATTTTTTTTCTCCAGATATATGCAGACCTCACCTCATCATGCTCATCCGTCTGTTCCTCCCTTCCTCCCTATCTGTGTTTATTTCAGATGTACCTGGGACCTGTTCCTGATATAAACCATGTAAAAATAAGCAATCAGTAAATTCTTGTTCCTGATAAAATTCAAACAAATACAGTGATTGATGGTATCTTATGTGATTTCGCCCCATCTAATTTTTATTGAGATTTTTACAATGCCTGCATTTCTCCTTTTAGGACCTTGTTTTTGAATGTGCTACCTCACCTCTTCACTGTTCGTCACCAGTTCCTGCCTTTCATTTAGTCCTGCACTGAGTTCCTGTTCCTGATAAAACAAATAAAATGTGTTGATTCCACTGATTTTGTCCTGTTTTCATTTTTATTGTGGTTTTAGGTGGTGTACACCCAACAGTCTATAACAGTTCTTGTAACATCTTATCTTTTATCCAAAACGTACATTTAATAAATAACTAATAAGTAATTGGTTTGGCTACAACATAGGTTTCAGGTCATTGTGTTGTTGGTATGGTAAAAATGATACAGGTGTCATACGGACATCTAGTGGTGGGTCTGCGAACTGTGAATCAGCGGCAGTCAAGAGGACCACCACGACTGGAAGGATCATGACTCATGAGCCAAGTTCAGTTTAAAGTGTTTGTAGTTGCCAACAATAGATGAGAGATTTGTTCAACCCTCCATTAATCAATCCATACTCTTGTTCATGTCCCGGTTATCCAAATTCATATATTTATTAAAATAGGAAAGCTATTTTTAAGCATGCTACTAGCCATAGCCAACACTGTGTGCCGCTAGCAACAGTTAGCTAGCTAGCTAGCTGTTGCTAGTAACGTGTCTGTTAAGAAGAATGACTGATTAGGTTATTAATTTAGCTGATCGTAAGATACCGACACACTTACTGAAGGTCTACATGACCGCTTGGCTTTAAAAAAAAAAAAAAAAAAAGCTCTGATGTCCAGTCCACTACTTCTTTTGGACATGATGAGGTATTTCTCTCAGACGTTAACCTTAGACAATCGCGCTCTTTTTTTTCTTTTTTTTTTTATAATGTCGTGAATGTAGATGTCCCCTCTGCGACACCGTAGTTTATTTATTTTTTTAAATGAGCTGACCGCTTGGCATGGACAGGAGGCATCGTATGATCATATCACCTACTTTTTATTTTCTCTGATGCAATGAGCCGAGGTATCATAGATGAGCAAGACATTGATTTTAGCCTGCATAGGCTACAGTATACAGCACCATACCAGGTTGCTAGTGCCATGGACTATATCAAAGTGATAACCTGCCTATTCGACTAGCGGCCCGAATTTTTTGTGGCCCGCGAGACTGCCAGTAATATATAGTATAATCGTATAAATAACAGTCTGTGATGTAGGAAAATTATTACATCAACAACGATTTTGATCTGGACCTAACTCGTAAATATACGCGTGATGCGTAGCCAATCACGCAGCCAAATGCAGCCAATAGCACCAATCACAGCGCTGCTCTGCAGGTTATTTTTTTTAGCCATTAGTTGACAAATATTTTGTGCGGCCCACGAACCCCCAGTGATTTTCATATTTGGCCCACTTGCTATTGAAGTTGAATAGCCCTGCTGTAGAAGAACAAATGGATGGTGTACACAGCATGGATGCAGACCACTGACACAAAGGTAAGACGCGATATGTTTATTACTTATTTGCTGGTGGTGTAGTGGCTAGGTTTTGTCTTGTGCATTTTGCTGGGCAAGTGATGGGCTGTTTAAACTCTTCTCGACTCTTGTTGTCATTAATGTTAGCCTTAGCCACCAACTTAGTTATGGTTTGTGATTGTACAGCAAGCATTGGTATTGGAGATGATCGTGGAGTAGTCAGTATCTTTTTTAATTTTTGCTTGAATCTATTGCTGAATTCTGGAATAGTTGTGATGATGATGGGGGTTGCATATCAGCATATGCTTTTAAGTTTTGGTCAGGAATGCCTGATTTAGATTGGATGGATGCATATTGTGGTGTGATATGTTCGTCTGTGCGAGTCGTGCCACACATATTTTTGCTTTTTCAATCTTTGCGAAATGTGTAGTGCAGAAGTTGTGTTGTGTGTGTATATGGTCAATTGGTCATTTGATTTACTCTGAACTTCAACACGTAGCCTATAGGCAGGCCTATTTTCCTTTCGTAGCTCATCTGAGTCTGATCATGTCATCCCAGACAGCAAAAGTTAACTGGGCCAGATGTGGGCCAAATATTCAGTAGCATTTGGCGCTGATCTGCTAAACGGGTCCGCATCGGAGATGAGCTTCACGGCCCAATACCGGAATGGATTTGGATTACGGATCAGGAACAGATCTTAGCCAGCACTGGCCCAGAATAGTTATTAATGCCATGACATGCGGTATGGCTCTGATCCAGATCTGTGAATCATATTTTACATCTGGGGCTCATCTGGCCCTGATCTGTTTTCAGCCATTTTGTCATCTTATTAATGGCCAAAACTCCTTCATTTTAAGTCACAAAAATATCCAGAAGAACTTCCCCATACACAATTTATCATCTTAAAAATATCTTTATTAAGATTTCCATTACATACATCGTTTTTTTTGTTTGTTTTTAAAAAACAATAACATCGTACATTCTCAACACATATAAACAATATAAAACTTATTGGAATGTACCGTATTAAAAAAAAACTTTTTCATATTCTCAGATGATCTCAGATTGCATGGAGTTGCTTGAACACACTGGCAGTGAACGGGCAAGGCGGCCGCCTCCCCGGTCGACAGCTAAGTGGAACCATCTAATGGCGTATGAATTGATGTTGTTGTCGGTTTCTTTATCTGAAAGACGGCTCTTGCGGACAGCCCCTACAAGACATACAAAACATTCAATAAACAAAAACATTAGATTAAAGAATTCAAGATTCAAATTAAATGATTTAACGCCTTCATCTCATCGCCCCACTGTTGTCTGTGGTCTTCGTTTGCTGGAAATTCGTGACGAATGTAAAAAGTTAAATTGAGTTAGTGCATTGAGGCACGCAATAGAAACTCCTATTTTAGACTGCATTTGGCCTTGTTTACTACCATAGAATACTGCAACCGGGAGGTGTTTCACAAAACCAAGATAGGGGATTTAGATGGGTTTACCGGGTTATCCTGGATGAACATAGCCTTGACTTGGTTTCACAGAAGAAATCGCATATAAGTTACCATGGGGATTTATACCTTGCAGCTAGCCTGCTCCCGACAAGGAGCCAGGCTTATGGCTGTTTTCCACTGACTGGTACCAGCTCGGTTCGGTTCGGTTCGACTCTACTCGGTTTGGTTTCGGATGTAACGTTTTCCACTGCATTTACAGTACTGCCTAATGTAATCGGTTGCTATAGCGACCAAACAGCTGAGCGCTAATAAAAGCTGACGTTAACAACCTAAACATGGATGAAATGATTTTATTTCTTATACTTGGTTTGTGGCTGTTTGCCACAAAACGGCGACAACTGGCCTACCAGACAAGGCTTAAAGGGATATTCCGCCATTTTTGGAAATAAGCTCATTTTCCACCTTCCCTCGAGCAAAACAATCGATCTTTACCCTTTTCCCGTTCATCCAGCCGTTCTGTGAGTCTGGGGGTACAACTTTTAGCTGTAGCTTAGCATAGATCATTGAATCGGATTAGACCATTAGCATCTCGCCCGCTTAAAAGTGACTACGATTTCCGGAATTTTTCCATTTAAAACTTGTCTCTTCTCAAGTTTGAAAGTGCAATAAGACCAACGGAAAATGAAACGTGGCGATTTTCTAGGCTGATTTTACCCGGAACTATATTCTCTTTCTGGCGTAATAATCAAGGAAAGTTGCAAAGGTACCATGGGCGTAGTGATATGACGCAGCGCCTCAATAGTCCCTGTAGGCTTCTTCCGGCAATACAACCAACGTGATTACCGGGACTATACTTTGAGGCGCGTCATATCACTGCGCCCATGGTACCTTTGCAACTTTCCTTGATTATTACGCCAGAAAGAGAATATAGTTCCGGGTAAAATCAGCCTAGAAAATCGCCACGTTTCATTTTCCGTTGGTCTTATTGCACTTTCAAACTTGAGAAGAGACAAGTTTTAAATGGAAAAATTCCGGAAATCGTAGTCACTTTTAAGCGGGCGAGATGCTAATGGTCTAATCCGATTCAATGATCAATGCTAAGCTACAGCTAAAAGTTGTACCCCCAGACTCACAGAACGGCTGGATGAACGGGAAAAGGGTAAAGATCGATTGTTTTGCTCGAGGGAAGGTGGAAAATGAGCTTATTTCCAAAAATGGCGGAATATCCCTTTAAAGAAGCAAGGAAGCGGACTGCAGAGAAAAAACGCAGAGTGTGGGAGGTAATTTTATCCACTGAGGGAACAACTCTCAAGCGACACAAAATGGTAAGTTTGTAATAATGAAAATAAAAATATTAAATCGGACTGACGGTCTCAAAAATGCTCTTTATTTAGAAACTTCATTTTTCAAAACATAAAAATTTCCTCAGTCTAATAATAATGCTTACTTGTTTCATCTGGATGAGGGTGAATACACACATTAGCGATGTGCAGCCGCGTGAACGCGCAACATGCAAAAACAGAACTGAAATGAGCTGAAACTAGTCCTTAGGTTGTCTTGCTCTCGTCTACAGGGGCGCCGCTAGGGATTTTGGGCCCCATGAAAAGAATCTTTACAGGGCCCCCAACACAGCGGCAAAATTTTTTGATGCTATTTTACATACAATTATGCATTTTAATGGTATTTTTGACTATCATTACCATATTTGTGAAAGAAGAACAGCATGACAGTTGACATGTACAGTAGGGGAAGAACTGAGCACTCTGAATACAATGGAATTCATTTTGAGTCATTTATTTGCTGCACCACTGATTCTTAAATTCGAAATAAACTCTTCCATGAAAAAATAGCAATTATAATCATTGGAGAGAAAAAAATCTCAGCAAAAACAAAAACGCCATCAGAATACAAAATGGCCATATATGATTTCTCATCATTTAAGTAGAACTTAATATATGAAAGAATGGCAAATATATATATAATATAACATTGCTGACTGACTCAAGCTTCCTTTTGCAACCTTTCAATCACTGGTCCTTGCTCAACTCTTCTCACCAAAAGCCCAACGCCGAGCCTTCTCATGTGCAAAATCACTTATCAGGTCTTTGAAGTCCAGCTTTCTAGCCAACTGACTCTCAATTGACAGCATGGCAAGACTGCAAAGTCTTTCCTGAGACATTGTGGACCTCAAATAGTTTTTGATCATTTTTAGTTTACTGAACGCTCTCTCACCACCAGCAACAGTAACTGGCAGGGTGCAAAATATGCGCAAGGCGATGCACACTTCTCCAAAGATGCTTTGCAGCTGCAGCTTACAAATTGCATTCAGGAGTTCAAGAGGGGACAGGTTAGGGGGGAAGTTGGCTGCATATACACTGTTTAGGTGTCTTACTTGATTTTCAAAATCAGGAGTAAGATCACTAGAATACTTTGTGATCAGTGGTTGGCACACAGAAGAGATTTTGCCCTCACTAATCTGCCCAACTTTCAGAACAGCAGAAAACTCGTTGACAATATGTGCAATGCCCCGGAACCTAGTGTCCAAGTCACTGATGATACTGTCCATGGCTGTATAAAACACAGTGTTCCGAAACACTGTTTCTGAACTGTCCTGAGTTGTCTCCTCTTCAGCGGTTTCATCATGGAATCTCCGCCTTTTCTTCTGGCGGCTGGACTCCTTGCTTAACTGAGGTGTAACATTAATTTCCCCAGCTATCAACTTTGCCTCAGCTAGGAGTGTCCCATGCATCTCTTAGAGACTGCATCTCTTCTGTCAAGTCTCTGATATTGGCTGCTTCTATGTCAAGTGATATTTTTCCTGACTGGAGAATAACATTCCTGTTGTCAATACTTTGCAGTACCTTCAGCCAGACAGTGAGAAGAACAACAGCATCAAATGACATGAAGTATTTCCTCAAACCATTAGCTTCTGATCTTGCTTCACTGGTGAGACTGCATGTCATAACTATGCTATCAAGGGATTTGAGGACAGAAGGTAGGTGCTTTGCCACAGGTTTAACAGCCTCAATCCTTGCACTCCAGTGGGTATCAGATAGGCGATGCAATGAGCAACCTGTTTGCTCTTTATAGATGGCCCAGCTCTCTGGGCTGCCACTTACAAATGTGTACAGGCGATTTATGCAGCCGAAAAATGTGGATACCTCTGGGCTTGACTGTGCAGCATGCACACCAACAAGATTTAATGTGTGGGAGGCACATGGTGAATAAGTAGCCAGCTTGTTTTTCTTCAGTATTTGAGCTTGGACTCCCTTTATTTTCCCTGACATGTTAGCCCCGTTGTCATAGCCCTGCCCTCTGCAATCACCGATGTCTATCCCATGGTCACGAAGAACTGCATCAATCATCTCTGCGATCTCACTCCCCGTCTTTTTGAGAAAATCCCTGAATTCAAGGAACCTCTCCGTAATTTCCCACTCATCTTTTTCTTTGTCATATTTAACATACCGTAGTAGCACCACATTTTGCTCCGTATGGGAAATGTCTGGTGTGGCATCACAGATGACAGCATAATATATGGCATCCTCCCGTTCCTGCAGAATTCTTTTCAGAACTCGTCGTCCACATAGTGTAGTGAGGAAGGCTTGATTGAATGCTGCAGTTGCTGCAATCTCTTCCCTCCTCAATGATGCTTCAAGCTCCCTTGCCTCCATTGCATCATCCAGAGCTGCCTGTAGATGCCTTTCACGCTGTGCTCTGTTCATCTCCTGCTGCTCCACATCAGACATCTGCATCTCCCACAGAACAGTCACATGTTCTGGTTCCCACCGCCGTTTCCTCCTGACTGGAAAACAAGAAGAAAGGTGGTTAACATTAGGGTGGTTAACTTTCCTGTACTGTCACCACTGCCATCTACTGGGCAAAATTGATATGCGGGAGAAAATGCACTAAAAGTTAGATGTGAAACTAGAAATAAATTCTTTCAGGCTAAACTTGAGCTCGTTACATTATATTTACTGGGTGCTGGTGCTGGTGTTGATGCCCTTGGTGGCTCCAGTGCTGCTGCTGTTGCTGCAGATGCCGGTGGTGTTGCTGCTGCTGTTGGTACCACTGCAGTCACCGGACACTCCTCCACTGTCAGAATGTAATCTTGAATACAGGGATACAATTAAACCAAGCCCAACACGTTGTGTTTGCCAGTTGTTGTGATCTAAAGACTCGCTGATGGCTTGGACATTAACACACCGGCGGAAACCCCGCAATCTGGACCACAATACTGACAATGAATGCGGTGCTATCAGTCTTTCCAGATGCACCAACAGCTACTGATGAACACGTAATGAAACAGTAATACCTAGGCTAGGCTACTCTAGCTAAAGCTAACCCCTTTCATAACGTTAGCCTACTACTAGATTGAGACTGACAGCGTAGTGGAGATAACGTTACAGTTCAATGCATTGTGTTGAGTTCGTTGGATAAAACCAATTCCTCATCATCGTCTTCAAAATCAGACACATCGGTATGTCTTTCAAACGTCTATCTTGTTGATTGAATAGCCTAATAAAATTCCTTCGTGCACTGTACTTTGCTTCGGTAGCAATGACAGTGGCAGGTAAATAAACTAAACTTGTTCAAAACCTCCACTGATGGACGTGACTCCCGCTCCCTATCAAGCACTGAAACATTTAATTTAGCATTTAATAGCCAAGCGGCTAAAGATAAAAAAAAGTCCATTACCACAACTATTATACATGTTTTTTATGCTGAAAATAAAAACGAAACAAAACAACTTACCATCCTCCATCAGGGACTCCAGCAAACTTGTAGCTGAGTCGAGGCCGCCCTCTCTCCCGCTGTTAGCAGGTCTATGGCCGTAAATGTTTTCCATTTGGTCAAACCACCTCCAGTTCTTCCTATTTGACCCACTCCGGCCGTTGTGGTCCTTGATAGACCTGTAATCACTTTTCATTTTTTTTAGTTTGTCTCGACATTGTTGAGAAGTCCTTTCATAGCCGAAGGAAGTCATGAGATGAGAGACCTCTTGGAAAACCTTCTCATTTCTGGTTGCCCCATCTAGCTCTCTTTGAATCCTGTCATCTGCGATTAATGACAGAAATGCGCCGACCTCTTCATTTGACCAAGGCACAGCCTTTCGCTCTACCATAACTGGATATCGAAGTTTTTTTTAAAAGTTTTTTTTAACTGGATATCGTAGTGCTAGGCTTGCTGTCAAAAGGCTGAGGTATTTAAAAATGCCGGGAGACTTGACGTAACAATAACAATAGCGATCACCAATCAGCAACCTCCAGTATATACACGTCATTGTTTAGTATCGGTTCAGCACGCTTGGAACCTCGGCAAAGGTGGTACCAGGAATAGTACCAGGTACCAGGTACCAGGTACCAGATTTTAGTAATGGGAAAGCAAAAAAAGCGAACCGAACCGAACCGAGCTGGTACCAGTCAGTGGAAAAGAGCCATTAGTTTATTCTGATGTTAATTCTGGTGACTCATTGGTTCAGTCAGTTGTCACTCCAATCAGACCCTCACGTGTTAGAAGAATTCTATACCTCTAAATTAGTCTCCATAATGGAATAAAGCAATTCATTTTGATACTAGGCCTATAGGTTATTTTACAATTATTAATCATGTTAGTTATTGCTTGCTTGCTCATTGTCGTTAATTAGGCCTATCAGAAGAAAGCTGCAGTAGGAGCCTAGAAATGTAGGACATAATAGGTTTTTCCTAGAGATTCGCTGAGAAAGGCGATGTAAAGTTATATACTGTTTCAGAGGCGTAGTTTTACTGTGAAATTCACTACTTCACGTTGCAAGATAAGGAGGCAATCACACGTAGGCGCATACGTAATTGTGCATTCATCTGCCCACCACACCTACTCTCGCAGTTTTACAGAAATTATTGCGTTTCTCGTCTCTAACATGAATAGTTTAACTTCCGTGTTAGCATCAGGCAATTTCACTTGCTTGCTTAATGCGAACTAGTTTATTACATGCGTGTTTCAAATTCCCGCCATGAGTGATTCTCCGACTTATCCTTGCTTGACGTTCATGAAACGTTTTGAGCGTACATGTTTACCTTGACAGGGCTAGGTCAAATCCCGCTTTTGTCACTTATCTTGGATGTCTTTACTCTGGTTTCGTGAAATACCCCCCCGGAAGACCCGTTACCCAGCTAAGGCCAAATCAAACATTAAGAATTGATGCAGAAAACCGAATTTATGCAGAGTGAAAGAGAGCGATAGTAGTAAAAAAGAAATAGTAAAGAGAACTGATGCTTACGAGCCAGAAGGGCCTTGGTCGCCATGACGCTAAACTTTCTCTTGTTATTAACACCCTTCCAATTGATCATTTTGGCCACGCTGTTAGAAAATATATGTCCTAAGATGTTCCACGTCAGATGCTTTGTGTCACACCCTCCAATTGAAGCCAGCATCTCCACCTGTGGAAAACAGACACTGAATTAGTGAGAAGAAGAGCAAAGAAGATAGAGAATGTTTAAAAATGTGCCTTAGATAGAAAATTATTTTTATTTGAAAATGCAGGTGAATGCATTGTAAAGCATTTTAAAAGTTATTGTTTTTTGATAATATGACCATATGATAATTTTCCATGGAAGTGCAAACGATACACTGTAATGGGCTATAGCCTATCCAAGTAGAAAAGACAGGCAGAAAAACTTTTGCATCAACCATAAAAGTCTGACTGTATGACTTGGGTACAGCCTTGCGTGTCAAAGAGGGGAGTCTGGTCGCGACTGCGAGACACTCAAACATAGGGGTGTAACGGTATGCAAAAATCACGGTTCGGTACGTTCCTCGGTTTTGGGGTCACGGTTCGGTACATTTTCGGTACAGTATGGGAACAAAATGCAAAACCATTTTCTTCCACAGTGTGTTGTTTATTTAACAAAAAAATTGTCAATATACGAACGGAAACAGTAAATAAATTAAAAGTGCTGCTTGGTACCATTAAGTTAAATGAAATAGTCTCAAATGATTAACCAAAGTTAAAAATGAAAATATTAAAATTAAAAATAATAAATTCAGTAATAATAAAAACAGTAAAGTAAATTCCTTTTCCACATTTAAAGTGCAGCACTCAGTCCCAGAATTCTAGTATTACAGTAAGTATTCAATTTTACTCAATCTTCATATTTTTTGCCAAGAAAATGAGTTTGTCCACATTGTCAGCCGTGAGAGCAGATCTGCTGGCAGTTACAATGTCCCCAGCGGTTGAAAATACCCTCTCGCTAGGGACCGAGGTAGCAGGAATGGCAAGGTAGCGCTTTGCTAGCTTGGCAATGAGGGGATATATGGACTCATTGGTCTTCCACCATAGAAGTGGGTCAGAGGCTACTGAAATGCTGCTCACAGCCTTGTATGCAGCAACTTCTTCTTTGACCAGTTGCAAAGTATCCTTGTCTCCTACCTGAGTCTGGAAGAGCTCACCAAACATTTCGGCCATCGCTGACCTCTTGACAGGAGGAGGTGAATCAGATGCCTCTGGGTGTCCTGTGTGTGAGGATGAAGCACCTGCTGCTGTCCCTTTGGCCTCCTCATGCTGTAAAATACATAAAAGTACAAATATTTTCAATACAAATACACATGGGCAAGTATTTTTTTTAAATGTGAAAGGTATTTTATGCATCATCATCATTATTATTATTATTATTATTATTATTATTATTACAATACCTCTTCTTCCATGGCTACAACCTCGGTGATCAGGCTGTTGTAGATCCTGTCACGACAGGCATCATCCACATGAGGAAGAGGTTTAAACCTCGGGTCAAGTGCTGTGCATTTGTGGAGGAAGTCTTTGCAAGAGGAGTACCTGTCCTCCAGGTTTTCCCGGATGGCAGCCTTGACTTGGGTCACTATGGCACTGTCCCCATCATTTGGCTCCATAGTGTGGAGAACTGTGGCTTTGAGGGGCATGATCATGGATGCTGAAGGTGTAGCTTTGGTGCATATGAGTGTTGTGAGAGTCTTTAATGGCTTCAGAATGACAATCACTTCCTCAGTCATTTTCACCTCTTGGTCAGACAATGTGCTAATGTCCTTTTTCTTCAGAGCCTGTTCTGTCAGTGCCGCGTACACTGCTGCCTGTTGCTCCAGGTACCTTACAAGCATGTCGTAACTTGAGTTCCATCGGGTGGTCACGTCCTGAATAAGACAGTGTTTCGCCAGACCAAGCAGCTCTTGTTTGCGCTCTAGTATGTGTGCAGCTGTCGGGCTACGGTGGAAGAAAGTCACGACGCGTCTCACTTTACCTAGCAGCCTGGCTAGTTGGTTGAGGCTTGTGGCTTTCTGAGAGGCAAGATTAATTGTGTGTACGAAACATCCTATTTGGGGACCCATTCCAGCTTGAATCAAGGCATTTACTATATTCCGGGCGTTGTCTGTTGTGACGGCAATTGTGGCCGTTTGCACTAGGGGGGTTTTCTTTCTTGTCGCGATAATCTTAGCACTTGGGTGGTGCCGTCTCAGGTGAGTTAGCATGTTTGAAGTGTTGCCCGAAACATAGCCGACCACAGCGAAACAATGACGACATACCGCCTTCGTTTTATCCACTTGTCTTTTTCTGTTGCAGGTTTTCACTGGGAAACCGAAGTGCTCCCAAACGGGAGATTTTAATGACGGGAGGATTTTCTAGCTCCGGTTGGTCGATAGCATCAGCCATAATGTCCAAATTATATCACAGATAACCTACACCATTCTCTGATACAACAGACGTGTGTCCCTCCCGCAAAAGTGTTTTGAAGAGTGGTTAGGAAAGGCTCGACTGATTGGTTCGCCGTGCGACGTCACCCCCACATGGTCACAAGAACACGAATCACGAAAGGGTTTCTTTTAGGGGTTTCACAGAATAATCGAATACTCGAATATTCGATTATCAAACCCACTATCCGACGCGGTGTGTGATAGTCGAGTATTCGTCTTTTCTTTTTCTTTTTCCAAAAGCGCGGTGCTGTAATAAAGCCGTACCGCAGATATAGAGCTGGAGGCATGTGAGACCGACTAGTGCAGTGTGTGTGTGCATGACGTCAACACGCAGGGGGCGCCAAACCAATACATCCATGCGCCAAACAGCAGACAGGAGCCGGGAAAGAAAAAGAGAGAAGAGAGGGAAAGTGAAATGGCTGAGGTGGCTCTCAATACTCGCCTGCAGGTATCCAAGGTCTGGAAATACTTTACCAAAACAGATAAAACCGTTAGCTGCAATATATGTAAGGCTACTCTAAAGTACCATGGCAGTACGTCTTCAATGCATAACCATTTGAAGCTACACCCGGCCGGGGCTAGCAGCAGCGGCGGCGACGTTAGCGGCAGCAGCGGCGACATAAGCGGAGAGAAGCACCAACAACAGACAACAATGAGAGACTTCTCCACACGCCAGATATCCGACCAAAGAAAAAGGAAAATAACAGGTCTGTTGGTGAATTTCATCGTGAAGGACACGCGACCGCTTGCTACGGTGTCTGGAAATGGCTTTAAGGACATTATCCGTTTTTTCGAGCCGGGTTATGTTATCCCGTCCCATAGGACACTGTGGAACAACATCGCACACCAGTATGATGAATTGCGAGCGCAATTAGCAACTGAACTGAAATGAAAGATAAGAGTGTTTCACTCACCACAGACCTATGGACATCTGCAACCATGGAGGCATACATCACTGTGACAGCGCATTACCTCACAGACACCTGGGAGGTGAAGGCAATAGTCCTCCGCACGTGCGCAATGCCAGAGCGGCACACCGCTGTTAACATTGCTCGAAGACTGTCGGACACAATCAGTGAGTGGAGCCTGACGGTGTTCTGCGTTACACATGACAATGCTAGCAGCATGACACTGGCGATGAGTTTGTGTGAAGATTTCATCCACCATCTCGGCTGCACTGGACACACATTACAGTTGGCGATAAAGGCGGGGCTGGATTTACCTGAAGTGGCAAAAACCACAGATGCGGCGAGGCGTGTGGTCAGCCACTTTCGCCACTCGGCTGTGGCAACAAGTGCACTGAAGCAGCGACAGGCCCAGCTTAAAATGAAAGAGAAAAGGCTCCAGAACGACTGTCCCACGCGCTGGAATTCTACCTTTACAATGCTGGAGCGACTTAACGAGCAGCGCATCCCTGTCCAAACCGTACTCGAAGATGAGACTCACTAAATCCACCGCCAGAAAAGCCTTGTCAATGAAAGCCTCGCATTGGGAACTAATCCAGCAGCTGCTGCCTGTGCTGAGACCGCTGGCAAAGGCAACTACGATCATGTGTGGGGAAATGCACGTCGGGCTCTCATTTATCTACCCCGTTATCCTCAATCTGGTGAATGTGGTGCTGAAAGTTGAAGAGTCGGATGTAACAGCAACTCGCAACGTTAAGAACACGGTACTAAAACAGCTGAAAACCAGGTTCAAGTTGGACACTGATGACGACTTGGCGGGATCGGTTCCTATCATTGCCTGCGCCCTGGATCCCAGATTTAAAGATCTCCGATTCCTTCCAGAGAAAACCAGAGCGGAGGTCAAAAGCCACCTGATTCAGCTACTGCGAGATGGAGAGACGGAGCAGCCTGTAGCTACAGGTGAATATTATTCATTAATGTAGCCTAGTATTTATTGAGAGAGACTGTGGTGTGTGTGCGAATGTGAGGTCACGTCCGTGCTTTAATATATTTGCAAAATTGAAAATAGCTAATTCACTGAAACCCTGGACTCAAACACGACCTGCACTCTGGCTGTGATTTTACTTGCAGGTGCCGATGATGCCACAGCAGACAGTGACATGGGCAAAATCGGAGAGGAGCCCGGGAGTAAAAAAACAAGACTTGAAAGTGATTATGACGAACTATTTGGGCCTCTCTACACCAGTGAAAAAAAAAAAGGCTGGCAGCACCTGTCCAGAGGAGGTTGAAGAATATTTCCATCTGCCCCGCATCTCCACCACGAGCAACCCCCTGGAGTGGTGGGCCCGCAAGGAGAAGCAGTTCCCCCGCCTGGCGAAGCTGGTCAGAGTCTACCTGGCTGTCCCCGCTACAAGCACCCCAAGTGAGAGAGTTTTCTCCCTGGCTGGGAACACGATTACCCGTCAGAGAGCAAGTTTGCACCCAGCTCACGTGGATGCTCTTGTTTTCTTGAACGCAAACCAGGAGCGCAAAAATAGGATTATTAAAGAGGAGGACTTGGAGCGAATAACTGTTAAGCAGGCACAGGCCGCTAGCCCACTGGATGTTGCTTTTTTTGAACTTTTCGTTAAGACAGTTTGAATAACAGTTTGGAAAAAATGTTGCATGTTATTTCAATAAACAACGTCTGTAAACTTTATGCAAGTGTGGATATTTTTATGTTTGATAGCGAGATTGCTACATTTGTTTAACAATTTACATGCAATGTTGATCTTAAATAGGCCTACATTGTGTTTTCATGGTCATTAACAGAGGCAAACTCAGTGAGGAGGGTTAGGTCTGGCAGCAGCGGTGCCCCATGGATTAAAAAAAAAAAAAAAAAGGCGAATATTCGAGTAGTAGTCGACTTTTGGGAAGTATTCGATGAATACTAAAATGCAGTATTCGTCAATGCCCTAGTTTCTTTATACATATTAAAGAGCCTCCCCTTTAATACTCCAATCACGTACAGGTATCTAGTGAATATTAAATAGCCACATGTAGACAGGCGCAGACCTAGGGTACAGCAGGCGCTGCTCGTCTATTTACTCTTCTAGGTCATAATATAAATTGACTGTATTCGTTGGGTACAGCACTGTACCGTACCGAAGGTCTTTTCGGTACGGTTCGGTACCAATACATTGTACCGTTACAGGCCTACTCAAACATTAACGGTGATTCGCCTCTCTCATTTAGGCTACACCGTCAAAGGGGGGACTTTGGTCATGACTGCGAGTAGGGCTGTCGCGGTTGAGGAATCCCCCTTGCGGTGAGTCGGGGAGGCTCAATATCGCGGTATGCGATATTATAGCACCATCTTTTTAAATCTATTTGTTTGTTAATTACTATATTAATAAACTCATTGCAGTATTTCCTCTGAAACATGGCACTTACACATTTAAAAAAGGTTATATAATAAAAGACATGGCAATTTTATAACACTTTTTATTTTATTGAATGTAGATCAAAGTGCGGTAACGGCACAGAAAAATAACAAAAATTCGGAAGAAGGCTGAACTTTTAAATGCAGCATCTTATTGAAACAAACAAGAAACAAGTGCCCGTTTTGTTTTTTTTAATTAAATATACAAAATTAAATATACCAGGCACTACAATTTCACATTCACACACACACACACACACACACAGACAAAAGACGATGATTTATACATCGATCATGTCCTTGTTACGCGCATGGAAAACCAGCATATTAACCTTATGTGGTTTGAGACACGATCTGAGAGGGGTGATGACGCTTCCCGCGACACTGAAAACCCTCTCAGACGGTGCGATTGTTGCGCAAATACACATATACTTGCGCGCGACTGTAGAAAGTAAGGGAAATCTCCCCTGGTTGTTACGCCACCATGCTAGGGGGTCTTCATTGGGATCACTGGGTTCCTCCTGCAGGTAGCGAGTGAGCTCCAGGTCGGCTCTGGCTCTCGTCGGGACGGATGCAGACAAGCTTGTCTTTGCCTTCAGCAGGTCTCCGAGCGTTTTCTTTTTTTTCAGCGCTGGTGTCGCCGTTGTTTGCGCAGCAGCTGACGCACTGGCACCGCTCTTTTCACCTTGCACATCCACAAAAACTAAAATTTCTTCGATCAGCGCGCACTTTGTCTCCTCCGCCGCGTCATCATCAAAACTTTTGCCCCGATATCTTGGGTCCAGCAAGCAGGACTTTGCTAAAGTTTTTTGTAGAGCAGCTGGTCTGTACGTCTCCTCGAGAACACTGCACATCTTCCGCTTGATGTCCGAGGTCAGAGTGGTGTCTTCGTCTGATGGTTTTAAAACATCTTCAGTGAGGAGTTTCAGGACAGGTTTGACATTTGTACATGTACAAATGTACATGGACACTCTGGTCTCCAAGCCCTTCAACCTGGACTCCATGGCCGACATGTTGTCCTCCGCCTCCGACACCCGGCTCTCAGCTTCGGTGATGCGCTTTGTGTTGGACTCCAGTCGTGTTGTAATATTGTCCAATGTGGCTGAGAGATCCCCAAACCTCTTCTCCATCATCGTAGATATTTTCTCAACGACGTATTCTGATATTTCCATAGCGAGAGCTTCTGTATCCACACCAGGTGGTGTAGCGTCCATGCTAGCTGGCACGGTGGGTTCCGCTACTGGTTCTTTAGCCGACTTGTTTGCTGCGGGTTTGGAGGTTTTGGTATTAGGCATGTTATCTGGATGCTGTTAAGCAAAACATTTTAAGGTTGTAACTTTTTTAAAGTGAGGTAAATAGTAAGATATGGCTCAGTAGCAGCGGGAGCTCAGCAATGGTCGACTGCTCAGGGTGATGACATCATGTGACCTCAGAAGGCTCTTTTTGATTATGTATTATCAAAATAATTGGATTTCATATCCCTACTTTAAATGTGTAGACCAAAACATGATATAAACATAAATACCATGTGCTTCTTCTTGACCGCATTTGCAGGATCCTTAAGCCAATCCTCAAAGCAGTCCACCTCATCCAAGGTAGCTAAAGGAAACGAGATGTCTTGAGGCATTTCCATATTTGTCTCAGTAGCAGAGTTTGATCTTGATATTGGGACCTTGTGGTCTTTATTTGTCATTCCCATGTGACATGGGAACGAAATTTGTTCTCTGCATTTGACCCATCCTATTGTACAGCAGTGGGCTGCTATGATCAGCGCCCGGGGAGCAAGTTGGGGTTCAGGGTTCAGAGTCTCTAACCACCTACCCACGACCACTAACCACCTACCCACTGAGCTAACCGTCAGCAGCAAGTTTGGTTTGGAGCGGTTTTCTGCCTCTGATGAGGACATTCAATTCTTTACCAGGTAAATAAAAATATTCACCGTGTCTGAGTTAGATTATAGAGCAGTAGGTCTATAATATTCACCGTGTCTGAGTTAGAATATAGCAGTAGGTCTATAACATTAAAAGCAGTAAAAATAGCAATATTATCTGGGTGGAGAGTTATTTGTGTGTGGTCCAGGTACTGACCATATGTCCCAGAGTTTAATAGAGATGACAAGGCCTACATCTGTAAAACACTTTGTGATTCTGTTCAAGAAAATCACTGTATAAATAAAGTTTATTATTATTATTACATATTTGCAATTCAATTCTGGGAATTATTTAAAGCTGGTTTTGATTATCAGAGATGATCTGAGTGATGACTGGCAAGGGACAGTAATTTCAACCAGGTAAGCTAGAAAAACATGAGGCAGTACATCAGTGGCATGGGACAGTGGCAGGAGACAGAACATTAGTGGCACGGGACAGTGGCAGGAGACAGAACATTAGTGGCACGGGACAGTGGCAGGAGACAGAACATTAGTGGCACGGGACAGTGGCAGGAGACAGTATATGGATGAGCCTTCTCTGGTGTCTGAAATAAAGATGTGAATGAATTAGCCTGATCAATACAACTCATGTTCCACAGATTTGCAAGTCATGCCCACCTGATGGGCTTTTGGAAGCAAATAGAGCCAGCCACCCACAGTATTGTACGGGTTACAAGAGCACGGAGTGCAGCGAAGACAGATCAGGTCCCTCACTCTGCCAGTGCAACGGTAAATGTTTTCCTGTTGTCCTTATAAAGCATTTTATGCCATTAATCCTCATATCAAAAGAAGTTTTGATAATCATAATGTATTTCTTACAATAGGGTAATAATTTTTTTTTTTCAGGTTCTTCAACCAATTGACGAGTTCTTCCTCTTCATGAACTACCTGTCATTGGGACTGATGCAAAAGGATTTGGCCCACAGATTTAAAATACATCGGTCAACTGTAAGTCGCATTGTTAACACCTGGGCCAACTTCCTTTATACTGTATTGGGAGCTGTGGGTATTTGGCCAGATGAGGACACTGTGAAAGCTCACCTCCCAGATGTGTTTCAGGACTACGCTGACACTCAAATAATTTTAGATTGTACAGAACTGCGATGCCAAACGCCAAATTCCCTTCTCCTCCAGAGCGAGGTGTTTTCCACTTATAAGTCACACTGTACATTCAAAGGGTTGATTGGGATAGCCCCTCATGGAGCAGTGACCTTTGTGTCGTCTCTTTATCAAGGTGCCATCAGTGATAAAGAGATCTTAAAGCAGTCTGGCATTGTGGCCCTCCTTAACCCATCTATGGCCATAATGGTGGACTAGGGTTTCCTTGTCGAAGACTGCGTTCCATGCAAAGTCCACATACCCATGTTTCTGTCAAAGAGAGCTCAACTGTCTAGGCCAGAGATCAGAAAGACACAGTCCATTGCTAGACTGAGAGTCCATGTTGAGCGTGTGATTCGCAGGGTCAAAGAACATAAAATATTCAGCACAGTGATCCCCCTTTCAATCCCAGGCAGCATAAACCAACTTTTTGCTGTTGCCTGTCTTTTGGTGAATTATCAAAATGGTCCCTTGGTGAAATCCTGGGAAAGCAATTGCTAATCTCAATCCAGAATTAGACAGATGATAATGTAATGTGAATGTATAGTTCTTATCTGTGTAGTGACCTGCAAAATCTTTTCTCTAACCTTAAATAAATATTTCAGATTTTACATATTCAACAAGTTGATACATACCTCTCTCGTCGCGGTGCATGCACGCAATCACTCTGGCACGCTGCGCAAGGGTTGCAGCATTTCACTTAACACAGTGGATTCATTAGGATCCAAACAGGGATAAAGTTAGAAGCGTGCACGCACCGAGACGAGAGAGGTATGTATCAACTCGTCTAAGTTAAGGAAAGAAGATGTAAGAAGATGTTGAATATAGGCTGTGATGTTAAGGTAAGTGTGATTGATTAATTGTGTTTAATGTTTTCACTTTTATATGTTAAAATTGACATAACACAATACAACACAATATGTAATTGTTTTTGTTTTACTGTATATGTAAAAATGAAATGAATACAGTAGTAATACAATTGACAGAATAAAATGAGAAACATATTTTTATTGTTTGAGTTCATGTCTTCATTATGTTTTTCAACTACTTAGGCATGGAGAGGTATTTTGGCAGGTAAGTGTTAAAGAAGAACATGTCACACCTCTTTTTCACCTCTTTTAATACAGCGCTATCTCTGTATATGCGCTGCACAAAGATGTCATCATGGGCACAGACAACAAAATCACACCACTGCATTCCGCTGATCAATAACTGGCCCTGGACTTGCCAATAATAGCAATGGCTCTCATTCAATTTGTGTAGGCCTTGTGCTACTTTAAGAAATTTGCAGTCTAAATAGCTTTGTGCATTTGGGCATTTAATTTCAACAAGCCCAAATGATGGACGCTCAAGCGGGTCATATACAAGCCCATCAGGCGATGCACCCAGCCAAGATGCATCTGGATGGATCACTAGCCCACACTTGGTTAAGTTGAGGTTTTTTAGAACTGCATAGTCCTTTAAGGCCCCCGTTTCCATTTCCAGTCCCCTCTTCATGTGTGCGGTTTGTCGTGTCCCTCGGATCATCCTTTCTGCCAGGCTTTCTGCAGTCCCTGGACCTCTAACGTGGCTCACCTCTCTGAAATGTGAGGCAGTCACTCTCTCCTAAGTGAATGCCACTCAGGTGTAGCACTTTGGCATCTTGTTGCCTCCTCAATGAGGTGTGACTGTGACAAGGTCACAGAAAGTGAGCTCACATGTAGCTGTTCTTGGTGTGTTGGCACAAATGAACATTCAGTGGGGTTAAGATGGTAACCTTCTAATGGCACACTCGGGAATGGGGATGCATCCTCATGCATGACAACACTGTCGGATGGAGGTGGTGGTTGTTGATGGGACAGCACACTGCCAGCTTGCACCTTCCCAAAGATGGAGTCCACAAGTGGCTTGTCAGCTGATATGTTCATTTGGCAGATGAGTGGAAGAGATTCTGCTTGAATTCCTGCATAGGCAGGTCCAGGATTGAGGGTGGCTGGGTGTGGGAGCTCACCGCTGTAGCCCTTGTAAAGTATAGATCTGAAATAACAGAACTCAATCTGTTCAAACTCCGTCCAGCGGAGTTTGAACAGATTGAGTTCTGTTATTTCAGATCTATACTTCGGACCCATTTCAGAGACGGACCAGTTCGAGCAACAACGTGGAAATCATTCACGAGTCTGCTTCACTACAAAGCTTGGTCAGATCTTTGTCTAAGTAATTACACATTAACATAGTGGTTTTGTGTGATGCACATGTATTTCAGTACAGCATTTATTACGTTTGTGATCGTTTTGGTGAAGTTACACTTGCAGTTGAAGCCTTTTGCAAATGTATGTTTCATTTTTATACATTAAGAACATCTGTAATTCACTGTGTAAATGTGTTGATATGCAAAATACTGTGAACTTTATATTTCTATTGTGCAAAAGACATGACAGACGTTAAACTTTTTGTAGTGGTTATTTTCTGTTATTATTCCAGTCTTACAGACTTGAATGGAGGAAAAAACAAAGAAATATAACTGAGGAAGAATAGAGAACAAAAGATAAAACATCAATCGTCAACAAAATTTCCGGAGTTTGCCTTCAGACGATCAAAAGCATTTATTTTTACAACACACTGTAGTCTGCCGAAAATGCCTCAAATTTGCCTTAACCCATTAATGACCAATGACTAAAAAAATGTACCCTAAGGAAAAGCCCCATAGCTTTGTCTCTGTAAGGGGTAGGAACATGAAATTTGGTATGAGGCCTCTTCGGGTAAGTGTCAACATATGTCAAAACCGGAAATGGAGATTGCTCATACTTACCTAACTCCACTGGCTGTAGTAGCACCTGGTTTGGGCTTTAGGACAACCATGGCATCCACGGGTCCAGGCTTCACCCCCTATTTATTTAAAAGATGGTGTTAGTAAAGTGACTGTAAAACGTGATACAAGCATTAAGATACTGAAATGAGACAAACCTTTGTTCGTGGCTTATGCCACTTCTGTTCTGTCTGTGTGCATGAAAGGACAGGAGGGACGACAGACATGCCACATGCAGAATAATGAGCAGCCTGGTAGAGCAATGCAACTAAGTGGTTGCAAATCCCACAACCAGCCACACAAGAGCAGTTGCTGTTAATTAGCACAACTGGCTTTGAATCACGTAATGTCATCTGAAATACAGAGGCAAAATTTAATATCTTGAAAAGAAGACAATGGCAATAGGAGCAATATCTGTCCTGTCATGTTGTTAGTGGTGTAAGTCACTCGTCTACTGTCTCATGTAACATTTTGTGCTGTTCTGCATCACTCTTACACCACTTGGCTATACTGTCTTTCTGTTGTACAGTGTTGTGCATGAACTACTAAGTTCAAATCCAATAGTTCACTGAGCAAGCTCATGTTTCTGAGAACTATGAACTAAACATATTTTAAAGTTGAACTTCATTTTCACTCCAGATGAAATGCTTACACATAGGAGTAACAGGCCTACAAATATTTTCTTTTTTTTTGTGTCACCAACAACAGAACAGTGCAGGTTTTGCTTCTACTGCTTCTTGAAGAGTGTCATCAGAATATGTTAATAAGTATAAGAGTTGGAGCCGAAATGTTAATAACGAAAGTTAAGATGACAGGACAGATGAGTTAGAACAGGGGTTCCCAAACTTTTCAACCCGCGACCCCCAAAATAACGGTGCCAGAGACTGGCGACCCCCACTATCTCCGGATGTAACTGAAAAAATAAAATAAAATGTGCGCACAGGCCATGAGCACTAGGCTTATCCAAACACGGGCTTAACGACAACACAAAAGAAAAGAGCTGCCTGTTATGATTTTACATATAGAAATGTACTGTTTGATAAAAAGCAGAATACCTCAGTCAAAATAATATCCATGTAACATGAGTGCACAGTATTGCTGTCATGTGCAAACTTAACTTTGAGAGTGGCAAACAGCCTGGTGTTGAGTAGGGATGGGCAACGATCGTCGAATGGTCGAATGGTCGGAGTCACGGAGAATATCGAATAATGAATGCGACTATCGTTATTTCCACTACTAAAGAAACTCAAGAAAAAAAATAAACAAGAACTAAAAAGGCAGACGTATTTCTGTAACACATTAGATTTGCCCAGAACGTGTGTTCTCCGCAGCTGGACTAATGCATTAATGCTTGAGGCAACATGAAATTAACAGTTTTGAAGATGATTTGTTTCTAAAATTTAAAATGTTCTGAACAGTTTCCGATAGGCCATTGTTTCCATAGGCTAAAGACGTGTCTAGTTCAGTCATGCAGGCTGCGTTCAGTAAAAGATAAATAAATAAAGCGATCTGTTTTCGGCGCATGTAGGCATATCTGCCTATAAGTCTATTTGAAATAATTTGATGTTGATGGCGCGGTTGTTGATTTAAACAAATTGATTTCATACAAATCATAAAAAACCTCTCTGTGTCATTGTGTGTGCGTGTCTACGATGTCATTGTGTGTGCGTGCGTGCGTGCGGTACGTTCTTGATTGAACGATTTTCGAATAATATTCTCATCGAATAATAATTCTTATCAGCGAATATTGAATAATATTTTTGCCAGAAATGCACATCCCTATTGTTGAGGGGACGCGATTTAATGTGGTTGACAAATTTTCTGTATTGTATTTTTTCCAAATGTATTTGAGTTATGGAAATCATTCCGCCACCCACCCCTCGGCTCTCGACCCCCACTTTGGGAACCCGTGAGTTAGAACATGCAGTTTGAAGAATAGCTGAGGTGGACTATTTTCTGCTTTAGACTCATAAAGGTAGATGACAATAGCTCAATAGACAATATTTGTTTACTATAGACCAAATAGCTAATGATTCCTAAAATTAAAATCCTAAAGCATCTAATGGTAAGGCAGTGCAGACTGTAATGATAAGAGTATGACTGTTGAGCCCTGAAAGACATGGATTTGTTTTTGGGGCAATCTGTTTATCAGTGAAATATGATCACTTACATTCAGGTGTCTTTAGCCTGCATGTTTCATGCAAATCTGACACAGTATGATTCCCACTCAGCTACTCTGTTGCATTTGGCTACCAACATCTTTGCCTATGGTTATCAAAGCTTACGTGAAGGAAGAGCAAGGGTAAAAAGGGTAGAACTTGTGTTGAACTAACTTTTGAACATGTTCAACAGAACTTTGAACGTGACACTGAACAGAACTTTGACCGTGTTATTTTAACGTTAACCAGTCCTACTCTCAGCTGGTGTGGAGTATCGGCTTTCTTCATGGATCTGTAGCAGTGGGCCCTCACTGTTACCTCGTCAGCCTTATTTTTGCCTGATACTTCCATCAGAAATACAAACACGTTAAAAATGGGCATTTCTAGTAACATGGTTAAACTGAACCAGGACGGTTTGTTTCGTGACCAAAAAACAACAGTCACGTCACTAGGTTGTCACCTCAGGCTAGCTAGAATTAGCGTCAGCGACTTACCTTCAAAATTGCAGAGGTAGGACGAAACGTAAAACTTGAAACCTTTTTCAAGTTTACTCTGCGGCGTAGCAGTTGACTCTCGGATGATACGACGCACATCGTTTACTGTCAACTTCGGTAACTCCAAGAGGCACCTTGTGAACTTCATAACAGTAACAGACTCAGCCATTACACCGGCACTTCACATTACACCGGCTCTTCCGCATAATGACCGGAAACACCTTACCATCCTTACGCTAAACGAGGAAGTGATACATGCACAGAGGGAATTGCAGGTTGAACACCACAACCAACTAATGTGTACATAAAGCGTTCAATATGTACATACTTAAATATTTTTGTCTTAAAATGCGTTAAAATAACATTTATTGTGGTTTTAGCAAAGGTAGCATGTTTGTTAACTAAACTGGTTGATGACGTCATAAGAGGTAGTCGTAGTAGGCTAACCCGCTAACCCAATACTCGGCAATGGAGAACGACTGGGAGACTGAGGAGGTGGAAACCCATACAATTATTTATGGACCGCAGCCATACAATTTTGAGCCTGTCAGGCGTGAAAGAGGGGATGAGATTGCCAGGAATCATGGCCCTCAAAGAGTGATAAATGCTTGGTGTGAGGAGAATGAGTGGAGAGTTGGCCAGGTGTCCTGGTGAGTAGCTAGGAGAGCAGCAGCTAGCCTAGTGCAAAATTAACCTTGAATCCTGGATAACATTAGGGAACAAGCCAATGTCTTTTCAAAATCTGGCCATAATGTAGAATAGCAAGGAGGAACAACGACTGAAGACATTACTTACATGGTGTCATTAGTTCTTATCAGAGCCGTAGAGATGCACACTGCACCGGTAATCGCTAGCCATCGCGCATCAAACGTCATACAACTATGCCCTTCCTCCACATACGTATTATATATATCCATTCCTCACGATTTAATTAGCGATGCTCATTGTCAGAAAGAAAAGAGAGATGTCTCGATGTCCCCATCGCTTTGTTCGATAGGTGTTTGTGTGGGCAGTGCCACCCGATGGAATAAGCGGTGGAGAGTATGTGCTGCCGTGAGATGAACGCGTTTTGGAGTATTGTCAAACAACTTGACCCGCGACCGGCAGATCTGACGTGCCTCACGCAGCAGCCTGGTTTTGAGGCATGCTGCCTGAACCCGTTTGTTTTGCGTGTAGCGTACTCTCATTTCAGGCAGGATCACGGTCCTCTCCAAGCCAGCACACAAGAGTATGTTTATAATTGAGTTATTTCCTTAATCCTTTTTAATATAAAAACACCTTTTATCGAAAAGTTATGTAAGGCTCTAATCTATGGCTTCCAAAGTAAAAAGCATTGTGATGTGCAGTATAGTAAGCATATAAAGGCATGAACAATTACATTTAGATAGAAACCAACATCAAGTTTGTTACATCCCTATCCCTAGGCAATACCGGTATACAGCATACAGGCAGGCTGTACGTTGGGCATATGGCATTCTAGGGAGGCACATACGTAAGCCCATACCGTCCTGCCTGGTTTCAACCATCCGACATCACTTCCAAGAAGATGGTACCTAAAAAGGATTTGAATGGCCTCGTTTGAATGAAGATTAGATTAATTAGATTAGATTAGATTCAACTTTATTGTCATTGTGCAGAGAACATTTATTACAATATCTTGCTATATGATATTGGATGCCCTGTCAAACAGAATATGAAGACTCAAAGGTTCAACAAATTTTGAAAAATTTATTAGATGGTCCTGCTTAAAGTACGTCTGTCTGTCTGTCTGTCTGTCTGTCTGTCTATATGATTGTGAGGGTTTACCTTAGAGCCTTGCTGAAGTTGCGCTCTGAGACTCACACATGCACAAGCACATGCAAAGTTACCCATGACAAAGTCATCAAAAAAGCTTCCACCACCAGGTACAATTACAAGCAAACAAAAGACAAAGCAACACTCACATGCAACAGCACACAATGAGAAACAATGGCAAGCGGCATGCAGAATTGCAGTGACGGGATCCCACCACCATAACCAACAGAACAAACAGAAGACAAAAAAAACATGCGGCATGCAAAAAAAGAACTTTAGACGCACTTACAATCAACGTAGTATGACACAGAACGAAACCTACCCACTTTGAATTCACTGTGGGGAAAAAAAAAAATATTATAAAACAAATATTTACAAAGTTCTAAAAAAACAAAGATGTTACGAAATTAGGAAATTATAAAGATTAAGAAGATAGGAATCTAAGGGTGCCTTCACACTTGGTCCATTACTGGACCGGACCGGGCCCGAGTACGGCGTTCTACCCCCTACCACTGAGCCCTGGTGGTCACCATTCACATTACATTCTTGTTTGCTGACCCGGGTCCGCTTATGTCATAAACACAATATTCTATTTACCAATGTCACTTGGCAACGCGGCAAAAGGCGGTAGAAATAAAGTCTACTCAAAATGGAAGCTTATATATTTTTTATCTGTGTTAGCATTTTACTGTTTTCGATAATCTGGTGTCAATGTCAGATAAACGATGGTAATCGGCATTTACACTATGCCATGGTGCGCCGCCGAATGAGAAGGATGAGAGCGGTTCGTCTACAGAGGTTCATGAGGAGGCAGGTTACAATGCGTAACCAATTTGCAGCATTTCTGGCGGAACTCGAGACTCACCCACAAGGTGAATTGTGTGTGGTGAAGTAATAACGCAAAAATCAGTTCAGTATGAAAGGGGAGAGTAGTAGGCTAGAAAATGAAACTCATTATTGACTAACAAATTCACCTCAAGACCGTCGTTTAAGAACAGAGCTGCATTACTCCTTATATGATTGGCCAGTAATGATCACATGTAAAGATTACGTGCTCTGATTGGATTAGGTGTCAGTACAAGAGTTCATTCATAAACTGAGTGTCGCTACAAATAAATCAAAATGCAGACACATTGAGAATAAACTTCCAAAGTTGACTAATTTGACTAATTTCTTTGACAGATGATCAAATTTGAATAGTGTTCATTTATTGCCTGCTTCCATTTTAACCTTGTGATTTATTTATTTATTGCAGGAGTATTTGGGTCCATCAGCGGTCTACTATTTGGTGGGACAATGTGTTGACCAACTGGACAGACAGTCAGTGGCTAAGCAATTTCAGAATGAGACGGGCTGCTTTCATGGAACTTTGCAACAAACTGCAACCTCACCTGATGAAAGAGGAGACTAGGTTAAGGCGCCCCATACCAGTCGAACAAAGAGTGGCAGTTACCTTATGGAGGCTAGCAACTAATATTGAATATAGATCAATTTCACATTTATTTGGCATTGGGCAGTCTACTGCCTGCATGCTTACAAATTAAACGGTATCAGTTATTGCTGAAAAATTGGTCTCTGAATATTTAAAATCTCCATCTGAACAAGAATTCAGAAGTATCATACAGGGTTTCCGTGACCGTTGTGGTTTTCCACAATGTGCTGGGGCTATTGATGGCACCCACATTGGTATTCTAGCACCACAAGAAGACTCAGCTGACTACTACAACAGGAAAGGGTTCTACTCAGTAATTCTTCAAGGCGTGGTGGATCACCGGTTAAGATTTTGGGATATTAACGTAGGCTGGGTAGGCAAGGTGCATGATGCACGGGTTTTTGCTAATTCCTCTCTTTATGAGAGGGGCCAGAATGGTACCCTCTTCCCTAATATTACGGAAATGTTTGAAGGTGTAGATGTGCCTGTTCTACTGTTAGGGGATGCTGCATATCCACTGCTTCCCTGGTTAATGAAACCGTATCCTGATGGCAGAGGAACAACACCTGCACAGGTTACCTTCAACCAGCGCCTCAGCAGAGCAAGGATGACTGTGGAGAGAGCCTTTGGTCGTCTCAAAGGGAGATGGCGGTGCCTGATGAAGCGCTATGACTGCAACATTGACATCATCAGCACCACTATCACGGCCTGTTGTGTTCTTCACAATTATTGTGAAGTGCATAATCAAGAATTTGCTGGGGACAATGATGAAGATTATGTGGAACATTATGTGGGCGGTCAAAACCCCCTACAGGCATACGATTCTGGCAATGCCATCAGGGAAGCTTTATGTCAATATTATACTCACTTTTAAGCCACAATTTGTTACCCTCAACATTCTGAGCAATATGAATAAATCTGATGTACTAATTAAGTCATGTGTCAAAGCTTTTTTATATACTGTATATGTAAAGGACATATTGAAGAGGACAGAACTAACAGTAAATCTCGTAAATATTTCAATCAAAAACATTAAAGGCATAACAAAACATAACAAGGCATAACACAATGTTTTTACAAACAGTGCCTAGGATAGGCTATGACTAGGTACTGACAACATTAAAAACATGAGGCTAACTGGTTCAGAGATTGAAATAGGTAGCAGATGAGGTTGTGTCAGTATAAGGTTGTCTGTGTGAATGGTCATGAGGGTGCATGAGTGGGTGGGAAGGATCATGATTGTGTGGATCTGGGTGAATAGGCTGATGTGATGTAGAAAACACTTGGAACATTCTGTCCATCATGTGTGAGAGGAGTCGTGTATTCTCCTGTCGTTCCTCTCTCTGAGCATGCATCCATCCCTGGAGACTTTGTTGTTCCTGCTGATGGCGCTCCTCCTCTACTCGCATGAAAGCATCAAACTGCTTGTTTTGCAGGTCGATGAAGGCCTCCATCAAGTTGGAGACATCCGTCTTGGCCTTCCTTTTTTTTGAGGCAGGGGTGCTGCTGTCTTCAGAGGTTGAGTTGCCTGTAAAAGCAGAATTGGAAGCACATAAATGGCACTTAATAATAATGATTAACAACAACAACAAAAAAACTGCAGAGAGACCACGTTTCAATTAGTTAATGTCCGTATGTTATTTGTAGTTGTTATTTTGTTGCTATTTTGTCGCTTTGGACAAAAGCGTCAAATGTCATAGAAATATAAACATAAACACATTTGTCTGGACTGCATGACAACAGAGCTTAGAGGCTTGGTTTACAAAGTTGTAAAAAGTTGCCGTTTGCATCAGGCCCTCCCCCACACACCAACAAGTGGTTAACGCATCCATCACTGGAGTAGTTTGCTTGAGTGATACGCCAGCTGTAATTAACCATACATATGGGAATATAAACCAACAACAACACACGCTTTAGATTATGACACCTCGGATTATGACATTCAAAAAAGGTAAATCATGGGTGTTTTTTTTCTCTTCATGGCCCGCCGAGGCATAGCATTTCGCAGGTTGCTATAAAGTGCGCGAGCAATAACGTCTGCACTAGGGATGCGAGCAGCAGACTGTCTCAACTGTCAGGCTTGCTTTCTTGACATTGATAGTAGGCTAGCGTTACACTTTACCATTTGGGCCATTAACTTGTCGACTTTAGCACTCATTACCTATGTTGGGTATCCACAATTATTTTCTTCTTTCTAACCTTAGGCAAGGCAGTCTGTAAGTTAACCATTGGCTAGCAATGGACCCTAGTGCTAGCTAGTTAATCGACCCAACATGATTCAAAAGTTCCCCTCATCTCTACTCAATTTATATTCCATTATACCCATTTTCTGAGATACATGCAGGTCAATAACCAATGTCATCGCACTGCACTTAATTGTCATTTCCTCGTCCATGGTATTGGGCTCATCATAGGCAGTCTCCTCTTCTGCCCTCTGGTAGCTCCTGTGGGGGTGGCTTCCAGGACTCCACGATGTGTTTGGGGTCGGTGGCCGGTCTTGACCCGAGAATGGCATCCACCGCATCATACCAAACAAATTTATCCTTTTCCTCCGAGGAACTCCCTGATCTCCTTAGGCTATTGCGCACCTTAATGTACTTCTGCCTCAACTTCTTGACTTTAACATGACACTGCTCGGTTGAACGATTAAATCCCTTCTCCATTTTTTGGCTAAATAAACCGTAAAGGTCACTATTTCTATGGGTGTTACCCATTAAGCTTCGCATATGCTCTTCCCCCCATATTTCAATTAAGTATTTAATTTCTTGAGTTGACCACAGGGTACCCTTGCAGCAGCAGTCAAACAAGTAGCCGTTTACTTTAGCAATTAGTCACGAGAAAACTGTTACCAACGCGGCAATATGAAAAATCATGTAGCAATAAAAACACTTCCGTTTCACTAATAATTCACTGGATGCACAACAAAGTAGTTCCCATATACAAGGAAGTAGTTCCCGGCCAGGTTGCAGAAACAACACGTCGCTTGCAAGCAATCACTTTATTTTTAACAGCCCCTTTCCACAAGCAGTTTATCGACCATATTTATCCATCCAACAAATCGAAGTTAACTTTCCATTCCATAACAAAGCAGAAAAAAAGCCGGTTCCGAGTTTCTTTATTGTCGCTATTATAGAATAGCGCGTGTACTGCCTGGTTCGGACATCATTTACGTCACAGTGCACCGCATCAGAGTTCTAGCGGACCGGACCCCAGACCCTCGTTTTCTGGCGGACTCAGGTCCTGGTCTCGGGTCCGCACCCGAGTTCGGTAGACTGCGTTCACATTATGAAAACGAACCGGATCAACTGCCTAAACGAACCCGGGTCCGGTCTGGTGTGAATGCGCCCTAAATTAGATTCTAAATTAAGCTTTTGCTAAAACGTGATTTTTGTGTAAGATAAAAATTAACTGCATCCTGCTTCTGAGTTTGATTAGACAGACAGACAGACATACTTTATTGATCCCTGAGGGAAATTGCCTAATTATTAAATGATTTAGAGATGGGGGCAGGTGCATTGCTACTCAAGGAAGCACTAGACTCGCGGAGGGCCCTGGGCGATCTGGTGTAGCCTTCTTGCAGAGATTGAATGAGTGCTGATGCATAACCTGGGAAAATGGAAAACATGTAGATCACATTCACTGATTACCGAGGTGTCATGCATACAGTAGATATCCAATCAACTCAAAGACCTGACAACACTGCCCTTCTGTCCCTCCACCCCTACATACATATAGCACACTGCCATCACCAGTAAGCCCCCCTACACACACAGCACACTGTCTGCCCCCCCCCCCCCTCCACCGCCATCACCAGTAAGCCCTCTCCCCATATACACACATCACGCTAAACCCCCCCCCCCCCCCCAACCTACACACCCAGTAACTATATGCATATGACAATAAACTTTCGTTGTATCCTTGTAAATATGATGGAAACTGCCTGAAACTGCTTACCATATGAGGCCTTCTGTTTAATTGGGCGGACTACGTGTGGCGGACTACGTAACACCTTTCCGGAACCTTGGATACTGCACACAATACAGTGCAACGCCATCACTTCTCCGCGCAACTTCTCGGCTTCCATTACAATTATAGTGCAGAGCTGCCAACAGAAGTCTATAGAAAATCACATAATGAGGGCAGATTTTGAGCCAGAAATATCAGGTGTCTGTATGATATGATAATATGACATGTAGTTACTCCATTGCGCAAAACTGACCTACTGTACATTCCAAGGTAAGAAAACCCGGTGTGTTTTGGAGCAAAGAGCAGGATGTGGGAGTGAAACGCCTCCAGAGAAAATGTTTGGTGCTGGGGAGACAATTGCTTCACATCCTTCAGCAAGGATGCCTTCGTCACAATGCCCTCCAATTTGATTGCAGCCGTCGAGCCTGTAGGAAAAAAAAAAGTCCCAAACAAAACATTTTGTTTTACCCTGTTTATATGTATTAAAACACAGGTTCCAGCAAAAAAAAAAAATCAGATCACATCATAAAACCATAGAGCAGTGATTCCCAACCTGTGGGCCGCGGCCCCCTGGTGGGCCGCGAAGGTATTGCAAGTGGGCCGCCAAATCATTTCCAAAAAAGTAGCCTACTTTTGTGTGGTGCTGCTGAATTATTTTCATTCTCGGTGAGGACAAAATTTACCCCCCCTCCCCCAAAGTATTATCACCATTACATCGTATTAACAGCCAAAATACAAAGGGTCCGGGACTCAATGTGCATTCTGGTTGTGCTGTGGTTTTGATCCAGCCTCTGACTGGATCTGACGAGTCAGAGGCGTTGCGCTGCAGACAGCAGTTTTATTTTGAAAACCAACCGGAGTTCTCACCGTTGTCTCCGCACTCCCAGTGTCCACAGCCGAGAGTGAAAGCGATTTCACTGCCACGAAGCACATTCTGACCAGAGCTAGTGAGCAGAGCTGAGCGGTGTGAATATTCCGCTCCTCTCTCAGATGGCTGTTCTCTCGGCCGCTCCACGCTCTAAATCGCGTCCGGCCGCTCCGCTCATTTTCGCTCCCCACTCCACTTAAAAATCATGCCGCTCCACTGAAATCGCTCCACGCTCGCTCCAATTTAAATGAGGGAGAAATAATCTACTACGAATTGCCACCTTAACAGAAAACGTACATACTAAAGAACTAAGAGCAACGGCAATATATTTCAGTTATAGAACATTTATTTTAAAAGATAGACAAGTGCAACAAGAAGACACACGTTTGGATTTGGGCATGCCTCAGACTCGTGGTGTGAGCGGTATCGGAGCGACACTGGAGCGGAACAGAGCGGCCGCTCTGGCGTCTAAATAAAAAACCGCTCCACGCTCCAGCAACATTCCATCCGTTCCGCTTTGCTCCTCGCTCGCTCGCGCTCCGCTCCGCTCACTAGCTATGATTCTGACAGAAGGCAGAAACAGAATGAATGTGTGGCGATTGCTCTAAGACTGCAAGGGAAGCGCTTCCCCAAAAAAATGCAAACAAATATGCGCTAGAACGCGATCACCTTTAGTTCAGAATCAGCCTCTTATCACAGGTCACAGACACGACTTTCTTCTCATCCATTCCCGCAGTGTCTCAGTTCATAACAGTGCAGAAGCTCAGCGTGCATGGGAAGCATGGAGTGGGCTGTTCCACTGCAGCCAAACTAGACGCTCATTGGATAAATATGATATGATAAAATATAAAATAGGCCTAAAATATAAGAATAATGAATTAATTAGGCCTAATTATGAATAATCACTCAGACACATAAGGACGTCTGAGTGAAGGACGTATGGGTTTTCTTGCGGAGAGAGAGAAAAACAGTCCAAACTAAAATATTTATTGACAAGAAATTAGTAACCCATTCCATAATTAAAAGTGGATTTTAATTATTATTATAAAGATCAGTTTGACTACAGTAGGCTTCACTGTGCTCGAAAACGTTATATTTTCCGCATAGGATCATTTCCATGCAAACTTCGGCATTTATTAATTTGGACGTGAGCGGACGCTGCGATCATATCTCAGGACAGGTCGTTTAAGTCAGTGTATGTGGTGCGCAGCACACAGTGGCTGAATCAGATTAAACAAATCCTTGAATGATTGGTGTGTGTGTGTGTGTGTGTGTGTGTGTGTGTGTGTGTGTGTGTGTGTGTGTGTGTGTGTGTGCGTGTATGTGTGTGTGTGTGTGTGTGTGTGTGTGTGTGTGTGTGTGTGTAATGCTGAAGGTGTTGCAACATGTTACAGATGCTGTGTTAGTGACTGTGGAGTTTCCAACATGTTTCACCTGTATTCAGTTTTATCTTCAATAAAAAAGTGCTCTGAGAACGCATTATATGGTTGGAGGTGGGCCGCGAAAATTTTTGAGACATAAAAGTGGGCCCTGAGTTGGAATAGGTTGGGAACCACTGCCATAGAGTACACATATTTCATAGCAGTGTTTCCCACAGGATTTTTGTAGACTATGGTGGGGGGCTCGCGATCCTCTAGGGGGGTCCGGGGGCATGCCCCCCCGGGAGAAAAAAATCAGTAGATTTCATTTAAATGCATCAATCTGGTGAACTTTGAGAACCAATTTATGACATATCAATTACTGACAAATTACTTACAAACTGCTGGTACTGATATGAATGTTGATGATACAATGTGTCATACTAAATGGGGTTGAGGAGTTTTCAGAAAGCATTTATACAAAAATGACTAAAACACAGTGCTGAGCCTTTATACTACTAGTGAACTGTCAAGCGCACAGCTGGGGGGGGGGGGGGTCGCGCCATGGCGATGGGGGGGGGGGGGGGGGGGAACCGAACGTTGGGGAGCCAATCCAGCCGCGAGGATTTCCCCTTATATTAAACGCTGCAGCCCACCTGTGTAGGCATATTATTGAGCTGCTAGTGAAGTTTATTTGCCTTGGTCAAATGAGTCCGCCAGAGCTAGTGAGCGGAGCGGAGCGCTTTTATTATTTAGACGCCGGAGCGGCCGCTCTGTTCCGCTCCAGTTTCGCTCCGATACCGCTCACACCACGAGTCTGAGGCATGCCCAAATCCAAACGTGTGTCTTCTTGTTGCATTTGTCTATCTATTAAAATAAATGTTCTATGACTGAAATATATTGCCGTTGCTCTTAGTTCTTTAGGATGTACGTTTTCTGTTTAAGGTGGCAATTCGTAGTAGATTATTTCTCCCTCATTTAAATTGGAGCGAGCGTGGAGCGATTTCAGTGGAGCGGCATGATTTTTAAGTGGAGCGCGGAGCAAAAATGAGCGGAGCCGTCGGACGCGATTTAGAGCGAGGAGCGGCCGACAGAACAGCCATCTGAGAGAGGAGCGGAATATTCACACCGCTCAGCTCTGCTCACTAGCTCTGGTCCGGGCGGATATTGAAACTATGGCGGCCGAAATTAGACTATGGCGGTGCGCCATAGTCTCGTCAATGTGTGGGAAACACTGTTTCATAGTATATACCTGGTTCTAGCCACTCCTTATTATGTTGCTCCTCCTCCAGAAGTGGATGAGCACAGCAGGGAAAGGCAGGAGTGTCATGCTCATGGATGTCCTGTATGTGGTTGAGCATGCTCTTCCACTTGGCATCCATGACCACTGGGTTGCCAACAGGAGTGGAAGCTGCAGTCCAGTACAGATGGTTAATGACGCAGGCTTCCACAATTTTAGGTCCTCACACTCCTTTTCCTTGGCCACTGTATCCAAAGCCTTGCCGAGACATTGTTTACAACAAATGGAAAGTATTATATTAATGGAAATGTCAATAAAGAGTTACCTCATAGCTTCCAACATCGGGATACCTACTTTTTCCGACATGCCAGACATCAAAAAAGTGTTTTGTCCCCTCAGGACACAGCTCCTCTCGCACCCACTTGGCAACCTAAAAAGTCATACACAAACTTTTAGTAATCTTGCACTATCTTGCCTTCAGTGCATCAGCATTACTACATTCTTCTGGCATCAGTGTAATTATACCATCCCTGGTATAATTACAGGCCTGGCAGGCCATGCTCAGCAATGACCTCTGGGGGATGGGTGGTGACCTAGTTGTTGCAGGTGACTGTAGTTAATGCACTATTTACATGGTCATGCTTTGTTAGCGTTAGACTAAAAAGACCCCCACCAAACCCCTACTGGACTATACGCACTTTACCCCCCCCCCCCATTTATGCACAAAATAGGCTGACAGACACAATTACACTGCATTTTTTACACCCAGTAACTATATGCATGTGACAATAAACTTTCCTTGTATACTCAGTAAGTGAGGAGAGAATTTTTACTATATTGTATATCTTCTTTGTATTTACCTGGCGATGCCTGTCGGTGATGAGGGTCGACACTTTAAGATTTTGTCCTCTGAGGAGGGTTATGCTCCTCTTCAAACCCTCTAACTCGCACCAGTTGCTGTTTGGGACCTCTGAGCACTGCAAGATGACACAAACAGTGAAAGTGCACCAAGCTTATTTCTTTGTCTGATAACATCACACTTACCTGGACGAGCTGAAGGTCGACAACCTTGTTCACTCTTTCCTCAATCAATGAGTAGGTCCCATATTTAGCACAGTGCCCAGGAGAACCTGACCTGGGTATGATTATAAATTGTAATTATTTAAAGACACAAAAAAGCACATCAGACCATGGCATTTGTAAACATCTCTAATATTAACATCAGGCAAATTGTGCATTACCTACTGTCACCTGCTACAATCAGGCCACCCCCCATGCCTTTCAATTCTCTTAAGATTGTTTCTTGTTCTTCCTGCCAGGCCTGGATCACAACGGGGATGGTATAGTAATGCTGGTGGCGGAAGAACGTGTTTGGGCTGATGCACTGCAGACCAAATAGTGCAAGCATTCTTAAAGTTTGGGTGGCCAGACATCCAGTAAAATGAATTGCCCCACTTAACAGGAGGTTGCAGGCTGGCATGATTCTATGGAGAATGGGCTGGTTCTGCCAGAAACGCTGGAAGCCACATGTTGCACAGACCTAACATATGCAGAAATTAGAAATTATCAGCACACCATCAGGACACTGTGGATTAAGTAAAACACTAAAATCCACACATTACTAAAATAACTAGAAAAGTTATTATACAGTAGCACTCGGAGAGCGCAGACCTCCGCCAAGGCAATAGGGTCCCTGACGCAATACAAATTCCAGATGGTGTTCCGGATCACCACCAAAATTTAATCCTAATACCCATGTTATCTGAACATTTCATCAAAATCCGTGCAGAACTTTTTGAGTTGTTTTGCACACAAACAGACAAACAAAACAAACCAACGCCGACGAAAACATAACCTCCTTGGTGGAGGTAACTAAGGGTTCAAACCATATAATTTACAAATATGGTCTTACCTGCTTTATTTTTTATAAATGTGCCTCCCTGCTGCACCACCCTACCGTTGGATTCGCCACAACAGGCAGGGCAAATTAGAAACAGGGCCATCAGCTGTTCTTTGCAGACGATGAATTTATCAGGACCACTGTAAAACATAGAGAGAGAACATTACATATATACTTCATTCATCCCAGGGGGAAATGTAAGGTTTCCAGTAGCTTATACAATCACAACACATATATCAAACATATGTCACACACAATGAATTAAAATTACTCAGGGAAATGTAAAAATTAAAGTAAAGAGCATGTGAAGTGATTACAAAGGCCTGGGACTGACCCTATAATACACTGACTATGAGAAGTTGCTAAGGTAGAGTGTGTGCAATGGTAGCCTCACTATAATAAAAAAATAAATAAAATAAAAACTTCTCACTTTAGGTCAGGGTTACTTGGATGAGGTGGTGACTCCTCATACAATGCCTCCTCATCTGAGGACACGTCCTCTTCATCAGGCATCCAAGATGTGTCACTTGTGATGAAAGACGCCTCTTCATCGCTGTTTTCAGGACTGGCAAGGGGTGTAGATGTTTTGGTTCTGCCCGTCTGTGTCCCCACACTGACCATCTTGGGCCTTAGCTGTACAGCTATGGCAGAGAAGCATTAGACAAACATGGCCACAATGACAACTAGAAAAGCACTTTTTGAGTTATTTTGCACACAGACAGATAGACAAACAAATGCCGACAAAAACATAATCTCCTTGGCGGAGGTAATAATGGTATACAGAGTATGCTGCTATGTTTTAATTTTTTTTTTAAATCACAAAAAATAGTGCGTGGAATTATCCTTAAGAGGTGGATAAACTATGAATTATGTGATCAAATGTTTGAAAAAGATATTTAGAACATGTTTGATGATGGTGGATGTTATTGCCAAACGTTTATAACAGGGTACTAAATGGTTCTTGTGTGTTGATCAGTGCATATTGTGGATGTGGATAATGTAGTGTGATTTTGGAATGTGTTTACTGACGTTTAGCCTCCACTACAGCCATGAACCCCAGACTAGAATCTATCCCTAGACCTACCAAAGGATTTTCCATGGGGTTTCAGATCACACTGTGACCCAGTGTGGCATAGGCCAGATGCCGGTGGGAGGGTTTCGAGCTCGGGATTGGCAGGATTTTACTGAGGTGTTGCATTTTCTAAAATCTTGGAAGTAAGGAAGTAAGTAAACATTTATTTATAAAGCACATTGTCTAACACGGTGGTTACTAAAAGAGCTAATATTCATGGCAATGCGTAAATTGTTTGGGAGCTATGCGAGAGGATAGTCTTATCACTAGTGCTACTACTTTCAGTAGCGGAACTGGTGTCTGCCTCGGGTATGCTAACATTTACTTCTGGATATTTTCATTTAGTTTTGGACATTTTCATGAAGTATGCTTTTCTAATAAGTCTAGTGGTATTAGTCGTAAGACTTAGATGGTATGGTTAGCCTGTTTACGGTATACTCTGTCAAAAAGAATGCGAAGCAAAGTGGCACTGGTATTTGTTATCATCACACTGACTGAGCTAACGTTACTAGCCATACGAATAGTTGAGACTTACCGTAGCCAGCTCGGCCAGCTCTCGCTTTCGCCGTGCACCCCCAGTCTTGACTGGGCTCTTCACACGGACAGGACAGGAAGACGAGCAGGAATGCCATGAAGGGACTGCATCGGGAAGAAGCCTTACCCGGCGTTTTAAGCCCAAATTGAAGCGACACATGTCACCGGGATCATAGTCCTCCGGTGTGAAGTGTTCGCTGCAAATGACTGTGGATCCTGATACACATGCAGCAGTAAAATCTGCCCGCTTAGTAGCCACAAACCTCACCCAGGCACGTTGAAGGCGTTTGTCCTTGGGGAACTTGTGGACCCTCTGCCCTGTTTTAAGCGAATTCACACATCTCGCACATACCATGGTTGACCATTTTTGTTTGTCTGCCAATTCTCCTAATGCCGGTAACTCTAGTCTTGGAGTGAGTACTTCTTATGACGTCACGCCCCGCCAAGTGGAAGTGAGCGGGAGCGCCTAAAACCACTGTAAAAGTCATTTTATTCAGCTTTTCGGTATCAAAAACCATACAAAACGATGGTGTAATTTTTGTAATGTAAAAAATTTAATGTAAAAACTTTAATAGGGCAAGGGAAAATCATACTCAGTGGCAGATTAAAAGTCTTACACATCCATCCATCCATCCATTATCGTAACCGCTTATCCTCTACGAGGGTCGCGGGGGGCTGGAGCCAATCCCAGCTGCAACGGGCGAGAGGCGGGGTACACCCTGGACAGGTCACCAGCCTATCACAGGGCTAACATACACAGACAAACAACCATTCACACTCACATACACACCTATGGTCAATTTAGAGACACCAATTAACCTAATCCCCAACCTGCATGTTTTTGGTCTGGGAGGAAGCCGGAGTACCCGGAGAGAACCCACGCAAGCACGGGGAGAACATGCAAACTCCACACAGAAAGGTCCCGGGTCCCAGGTGGATTCGAACCCAGAACCCTCTTGCTGTGAGGCGACAGTGCTAACCACTGCACCACCGTGCCGCCCCAGTCTTACACATAGCTCCTTAAAATCAACAAATACTGGTTATATTTACCGTCATGATGATGAAGGGAGTGTAGATGAGGGCGAGTTGATTTTTTGGACACCGTCTGGTCTTCATCCGTGTCACCAAAATGGTGGCTATTTTTTTTCAAAGACAGTGACACACACACACACACACACACACACACGTCACAGTATATTCACATTACATCTATTTAAGCTAAACAAATAGCATAAACAAGATTCTTACACAGATTTATGTTTTCTTTTGCTGCGACCACCTGGTTCCTCATATTCCTCGCCCGAGTCTATCTCTGAAGTGTCACATGTGAGGGACTTTTTAAGCCCATTCCATGCTGACATGTAGTTATCTACAACAAAGATGACAGGTAAATCACAGGGCTTAGATGGATGGTGTGTGGCAAATCAACCCATAGCCCTGTTGTTTGAGGTCTCCCAGAGTTGTTCGTAGGAAGAGCAAGAAAATGTGGCACAACACAGACCGAATTTGCAAACTGTCAGCTAACAATAACGTAACTGGGCACAGGAAATTTAAACTGAAACAGCGTTTCCTTGCCCTTATCAATTAGTGTTAGCTGCTGTTTCACTATTCACTTTATGCTGTACAAAATCTCTTGTTCTTCTTCCTACCAACACCACTCCTAACCTTTAACAAGGGACTATGGGTTGATTTACCCCAGACTGTCATTTTACTCTTGACATTACCACAAATAGTTACTAATGACTGCTATTGGGTAACAACAACAATAATAATAATAATAATAATAATAAGTGATTCAAAAGAGCGTACATACCACAACTTTTAAGAATTCGTACACGATGCCTTGACCAGCTTGGGCCTGGCGTCTCAGCACACCGCACAGCTTTAATGTTACGGTCGTCACTTGAATAATTTGGCCAAAATGAGAAGCCATCTTGGTACCAAGACTGAGGCACCACAGACACAGACCTCTTCTCATCAAAATATTGCACAACATAAAACATTCTGTGAAAAAATAGAGAGACAGAGCATTAGACATGTAGAGTGCCTATCAAAAGTATTCATCAACCCCTGAAAATAATCAGATTCCTTAGTTGATTGATATGGGTCTGGTTCCCAGGCTACTGAACCCACAAAATGTTGAAATTACCATCAGAGGAAGATATATAAGGAAGATATTAAAGGAGAGAAACCACCACAATTTATTTAGTAAATGTAGCCTACTAATATATTGTTATGATGAAAAAAATGATTGTGCAAATAGTGTGAATATGAAATTTTGGTAACACTTTAAATTAACACACCCATATTCATCATTAATTAGCCAGTAACTAACATAATTGTTAGTAAGATATTATCCCTTAATTAGCAGTTATCACTCGTTAATTAATAATTTACAAGGCATGACTATATTCCACCCTTAACAGACCAATAACTAAGACTTAAGCAGATATTACTTCATAACTACTGGTTATTACTGGTAAATTAGGAGGCAATAGGACACAAATTATCATCATAAGAGGGAATGCATAGTTCTGGCCTTATTATGTAGCAGTTCTAAAAGAACAGTTATTCTCCATTAACAACACCCAAATAGCATGGTCTGTTCTTGTGGAATGAAATGCAAACCTACAACTGTTAATACTGCCTAAATACTTATGAATTAATCCAGTATAAGTGAGAATATGCTCCCTGTTCTAAAGTGGAGTGCTTTTCATACTTAATTAATGAGTAGTTTACTAACTAGTATTACAATCCAATAGGACCTCATAGTCCAAAGCAGTTCTTTATTCTATTTTTTTAAACACACTGTGTTGACATTTTCCAAGAAAAGTGTGTGGGTGAACATCAACAAAACTCTTGTATGTCGTAAAGCACACTATTAGGCCAATCTAAAAATGTTTATTTGTTGTGACCTGAAAAACAGAATAGAAATGATACTGAAACAGTTCTCCGTGATTTTTACTTATACAAAAAATGAAGGGGCAGCTGACACATCAGAGAATAACAAAACAATGTTAAAGGTAAATTTATTTATTAATATAGCTTAAGACATATTGAATCTGTGAACAACACACACACTTACGCACATACATTTCACTCTCAAACACACACACAAATGCTTTTTTTACAGCCCAGAACCATTTGGTACGACCTAAAGTTATGAACAGGGAAGTAAAGCAAAAAATGAAGGGCAGCTGACACATCAGAGGATAACAGAACAATGTTAAAGGTAAATTTCTTTCCTAATATGGCTTTAGGCATTTTTAATCTGTAAACAACACAAACACACAAAACCTAGCCAAGAACCATTAGGTCAATAAAGCAGTACTTGCTCAGTACTTCAGAAGTATGGGCAACAATTTTCCTATTGACTTCATGTCTTCTATCATTTTTTTATTTTCCGGACCAACATTGTTTGCACATTTTTTTTGCAAAACTTAACAGTGTTTCCTGAGCTGGGTCATAGGTCAGGGTGCTGTACTTGGCTGGATCCACAATTTTGAGCTTGGCGATTGGTGCGGTTAGTTTAATTGTGGCCCGGTCAACCTGATTCATTTGGAATGCCTGTGTCATTGTTCGGACAGTTCCAAATGTCTTCAAGACTTTTTTGTATCGCTGAATGACCTCTTCTGGCCCTTTAACTAGAATAAGAAAAACGAACACATGTAGTACTGATATTTAGCTCACATCATACTTAATATATACATTTGTTGAATGAGATTTTATATTCATCCTTGTTTGTCATCAAGGTTTGTCAGTTCCAAAAGGAATGAGAAAATCTGACAACATAGACTGAGTACATATAACACTGTAAAGCATTGACCAAATACTGCTATGTGGATTTATTATTACCTCTGATGTGTCCTCGGCCAGGCAGAGCTGTAGCTCCCTTTGCAGGTGACTTATGGTGATGCCGGTATAACTTCTGTGGCATAACATCACTGTCTGAATCGCTGATATTTGGAGATGATGTGGAGATGATCTCATCCATGTCATCCTCATAGTCTTCCTCTTTCTTCACTAAGTACTTTGCTACAATTGTATTAAGAACAAAAGAGCAAACAAGACTAGATTAGAGACATTTATATGCATATCATATTCTAAAGGGCTTCGGTGCCCCCCCATGTAGAACTACATTAGAAATATGACTTGTGGTATTCATGGGTTTCATCACCTCCCTTTCCACAGGTGTATAAAATCAAACACCTAGATTATGAATGCAGACTGCATGGTGCTTGATTAACCCACCTGTGGAAAGGGATGTATAAGCCAATGCATCAGTATCAGTAGAGGGCTGTATTAATTTGTACATGCTATTTTCTAAAAACAAAATTTTAGACCTTGGACTTAAACAAGTAGCCTACTGCAGCCCAAAATTCTGTCAATGCCAACATCCAAATTCATATTCAGTATGACAAGACCTTTCAGGACTACACCTGTAGGGAGGTGGTGGAATGGGTAGGGGGCACACTGCAGACCCCTCTGGCCCAAAGCCTAAATTTTGTGACCAACTGCAACAGTATTACTCACTTCATTTCTTCTTATCCCCCTGGATTTGTGAACGGAGAAAATTTCGCTCTTCCTCAAGATCCTTTATCGTCTTTTCTTGCCACTGGATCTTGGCCTCCAAGAATTCCAAGACAGAGACAGAGCCTTTGATGAAGAATAACAATGGCAAATTAAGACTTAAGATTTAGATACTAAATAACAAAATAACCTTAGACAAAAACTTTGGCATGCTGTAGTACATGCTGTTTAGAGATGCACCGATCAATCGGCCGCCGATTAAAAAAGCCGGTTTTATGTTCAATGCATTGTGGAGAGTTGGATAAAACAAATCATCATCGTCTTCAAAATCAGACACATCGGTATGTCTTTCAAACGTGGCCATATCTAGTTGATTGAATAGTCTAATAAAATTCCTTCGTGCACTGTACTCTGTACTGTACTGTACTGTATATAGCCTACCTACAAGGAACAAACTGCAAACGCTGCTGCTGAGACACTGGTTCCTCAAAATGCAATTTAATGCAATGCAATGCAAGGGTAGTTTTATTTCTAAGATTATTCTATCAACCAGTGGTGTAGTCTAGTTTTTTGCAGTGGGTATACTGTCTATACTCTAACTCACCCGCCCCAGAACAACACATTTTACAACAACAGACATCTTAGAGCAACACCTCATAAGCACCATCCCGACCTTGTGGCTCATGCTGCCTCCTAACATGTTGATAACATACCCAGTGTTACAGAATGCTCTCAACAAGATGTACCGTATACTGTGTAGGCTATGCATTAGTGAATGTGATTCAGATTCAGATGTTTATTTATGCATTCTGAAAGACTGGGTATGTTATCAACATGTTAGGAGGCAGCATGAGCCACAAGGATGCAATGAGACTGGACAAATCAATTAGGAAAGCTGGCTCTGTGATTGGTTGGACACACTGGGAGGTGGTGGAGAGATGCACACGAAAGATGTTAGGTCATTCTGAACTTCATAACACCATGATGGACCAAAGAAACAGCTCCTCTCTCCTCACTGCAGGACAGAGAGAAATGGAAAATTCTTCATACCTGCAGCCACCAGGCTTTCTAATCATTCTGCAAATGGGCAGACAGACATATGATGTCCTCTTGGGATTCAAAAAAGTCATTCTTACTCTTTTTCGTGTGTTAATTCATTGTATGCAACACAATACTTTCATCAGTCAATGAATAAATTATTATCTTTAAATTAACAAAAAAAAAACACCTCAAAGTGGCTTCAAATAATACAAAACCAATTAACAAATATACTTCACCTCAATTAATGGAGGTTGAAAAAGACAATGAGTACCCAAACTGGATTCATTGTCTTAGTATTGTATGCAACACAATATTAACATATCATTTTACTAACATATCATTTTGAATAAATGATTACAATTATTATTAAATGACCAAGGAAACATCAAATTGGCTTCAAACAAGATAAAAACCAATTAATTGACAAATAAACTTCCCCTAAAAAATGGAGGTTGAAAAAGGCAAAAAGTATTTACACTGGATTCACTATGTTAGCATTGTATACAACACAATACTTAACAGTAACGTAATAACTTAGGCTTATCAGTAGTAGTTGCAATGAACATATCATTTTGAATAAACTGAGGTTCAAAAGACAGTATTTACATATTTACACTGGATTCACTGTGTTAGTCCACAAGTCCTGAAAAAAAGGATGGGACACTCAGAGAGAGCTAAGCAGTGTCACTGTGGTGGGGGAAAGAGCATAGAAGCAGGGTGACTAAGTCACTGCAAGGTGAGGGTGGACAGCCTGGTAGCCTACAAAACATTCCAAATATGTTTGTACTCAGGCAACTGAGGTGTGCATTGCCTCCTTGTTTCTGTGGCAGAGCGATGGTTTTTCAGCCATGTTGTGACATACTTTCTTGGCTCAAAAAGTGATACAGGTGGCCCATTGATGCTGATCATCATCAAATTACTTACATTTGACAATAACAGTGTAGATCTCTTATCTGTGCAAATATTGTTCATTAGACTGAAGCCCCTTTCACATTCAGCAGTGCTGCAAGGGATAGTCTGCATGCAGCGTAGGAGTGGTGTTAGGCTTTCAGGCTCACTGTGTGGGTGCTCCAGGAAATCTCTCATACCATTGACTGCTTGATCTTCACAAAGGTTGAACCGCCTGCACAGCCTTTTTACTTGTGCCTCACCATGCCGTATGCCAGGTGTTGATGGCCAGTTGCCTGTGTCAAGAACGCTGAGATCGTTAAGCATTTCACCCTCAAATGAGAGGCGCTTCTCCAGGTTGTTGATCAGACTCTGTAGGAACTGTTTTGCATTGATCTGTGTGAGCTTTCCATTTGACTCCAGGGGGACAGATCCAAAATGTCCCAAAGCTTGCGCTGTTAGTGCTTCCTCTGTTTTCTCCCCTGGGGTGTCTTTGAATGATGACAGCACTCTGATGGTGCGCTTCAGAAGCTGCTCTGCTCTCAAGAGTGTGACTGAATGGGCCTGGAGTTGCTGAGACAAGTTTGCAAGCTCAAACAGTGCATCATACATAAGTCCAAGGTCACACAAAAATTCATTGCTCTGCATTCGACGTGCCAGGCCTCTATAAGTTTGTCTTTCTTTGCTGTTTCTTGTTTGGTCACCTGCTGCATTTTCAAAGTGTCTTACAGAACGGAAGCTGCTGGCCACCCATCGTGTACTTAAAACTCTGCCAATCCTCAGGACTTGTGAGCCCACTTCTTGAGCTGCTTCCAGAAGTTCCCGTGAATTTTTATTAGACTGACTGTAGAGACTGTGGATCTTCTCAATGAACACTTTGAAGTGGTTGACTGCCTGGACCTCATCCACAGCATCAGATACAGCGAGTTCCAAACGGTGGTTCATGCAGTGCCATGTGAACAGGTTAGGGTACCTTGCAGTCAGCCTTGTTGCCACACCAGAGTTCTTCCCTAACATAACACTGGCTCCATCTGAAACAAATGAGAACCAGTTCTTTTGAAGCCACTCGTCACTGAAGCCTGCAGTGTCCAAACAGTTCAGGAGAGCTTTTTCTATATTCTCTGCCCTTTGGCTCTCTAGCTCAACCAGCTCCAGGAACACAAATTCAGGTTTAGCTCCATCTACTGAGGCTTTCAGGTGCACAATCATGGCTGATTTGTGGCTAAGAGATGTGGCCTCATCAATGAGGACAGACAACTTGCTTGAAGACATAACAATACTTTGAACTATTTTATTCTTCATCTCTTTTGAAATGTGCTCCACAATTTTTGTGGAACTGTACCTGGAGTGCAGACTAGTGCCCATGTTGACACCATTTTTGCCCTGAAGCTCAATAAGACTGTCATGATCAGAGAAAGGTCGATTCATCTTAGCAAGATAGTATGCTGTTCTGAAAACAGCATCTGTCTCACTCAACACAGTCTCTGACACAGCTCGCACCAAATTCCCCAACACATCCTGTCCACCCTTTTCAGTGAGCTCCTGAGATATTTTGTGAGCCCTGGACATCTCATGTCGTCGAATCTTGTTCCTCAAAGCAGTTAATGATGTTGATCTGTTTGGGTTTAAGGACTGGATCCTAAAGAATGCCCACTCCTCAGATAGAGAAACCCTTTCCTCAGTGAGGATGCCAGTTGATTTTGTGGAGCTGCAAACAGCACAACCTGGAAGTAAACAAAACCATGAAAAATTAGAGTCATCATAAAAGTTTTGTATTTACATTAGCAACAACATCTGCAGAAGCAGGCTAAAAATTACTCAAAAGTATTAAATGAACTGTTAACAATATTCACATCATGGCTAAAGCATGCAAGAAATATAGACAAAAGTTAAAAAATATTCTACTCTTGCAATAGCTAACTGACATCTAACTACTCATAACTAACATTACCATAGTTAATGGTATATTAAAATATTAAGTTATGCACTTCAAACATGGCCATGAATTAACTTGCATTTATCTAATTATTGAAATTAATAAAATCACTTGTTAAGATCCTCTTTGCATATCCTGACATTTACCTAACTTTCTGTCCCTCCACTCTAACCAGGGATGCCTGATCTTAAATTCCCTAGCCTGACTCTCACTCCACAACGCCGGCCAGGGACTCTCATCTGTCTCATCGTCTGAAACAAGGAGATATAAATGTTATGTTCTGTTTATGACCACACACACACCTACACACACCTCTTTCTTATTGATATTGTATACGTTAACCGTTCATAGTTCTGTGATTTCCCTGATGTTCATGAACGTGACATACACAGGGGAAGCCTGTCAATCATTGTCGTTCCCATGACAATGAGTTGTTGGCTCAGCTGAGAACTGTGTGTAAACCGGCCGGCAAATGAGAGAGCCGAGCTAAAAGTTGGTCAGCTCATGACTATGACAGAAATTCGTCTACTACTTGTCTTGGTGTCGGTCACGGCTCACAGTAGCCTGGTTGTTCATGAATAAAGCATGGAGAAACCATCTGATGGTAGTAAATGTACGGAGGGACGCTACAATATACCAACAATCCACTACCATGCTAATTTCACTTACCGGTTGGCATAACGGGAGCGTCGGGCTCAAGCTCAGGCTCAGGCTCAGGCTCCGTCTCCTCCGGCGTTACAGCATCTCCAACCTGTTCAGCTGAAGCGGCCGTGGGTTCGACACGCTGTGTCGAGTGTTGTCTGTAGGTGTTTTCTTTTCATGATCTCCCCGTTGTCTTTCTTCGTGCCAGATAGTCGCTCTGAGATTGCCCGCGAAATAGATTTGTCGCTGTTGTCGTCACCGTTCTCTTTATACATCCATGGTCGTCACAGGCAACGTTGTTACGTGTGCTCGCGCATCAAATAATATAGGGGGAAAAAATCTAGGCAGTATAGCCCGTATATTATTGGCGTATCACGCAGACTAAACCACTGAGTATACGCAAATCACTGACTTTTTCCAGTGGGTATACGGCGTATACCTGCGTATCACGTAGACTACACCACTGCTATCAACGCAGACACCGATAGTCTGGCGTTATAATTTATTTGTCTCGTGTGTATTGTGTACTGTTTATTGGCAGGCTAGCAAATACCGTTGACCGCTAGCCTAGCACCAGCGAACTGCAACTAGAAGGAATGGATGAAACTTGTTGAAAACAATCTCCACGGATAAATAACACACTGGCTTACTTGGAACTGAGGTCCTATGTCAAAAATTCCGAACTAACCCAATGCCCTGCTTGCATGACAGACTAGCTAACGTTAGCTAGCAACATAGGCTAATATAAATCTGCTAATCAGTCAGTCAGTCAGTGTAAAATTCTTTGGTAAAACTAAAATTAAAGTTGACTGGTATTTAGCAGACGCTAAACTAAATTGGAAAACGTCGTGTTTGACAGAAATTTTAACAGACTATTACACCAATCATTTTTGCTGTATAATGCACTTACCAAGAATCCGGAGGAGACAGGAGACGTTCCTCTCTGCTGTGAGTGTGTGCGTTGTGTAAAATATATGCGCATTCAGTTGAGATGTGGCGCGTCCGTTTTGCCCTGCTGTGCCGGATCAGATCCGCACCTACCAAACAGGTTCCATTGTGGGGAAAAAATAAAAAAAAACAGCGAAGGGCGCCTTCGTTCTGCAAATCCGCTGGGAGTCCGGTGCAATTCCGTCATATGGAGGGTGGTCAACACAAGTTCGGTGCAATGTTGGTGCGGAGGCGCTTATCAGGTCTGACTGCTGTGCGAATTTGGTGATTCGAGAACGGATCTGCCACAAAGGAATTTGCTGTCTGGGATCACATTGTCACATGAAGCAGAAGATAGTGGGTCAAATGTCTAATGCTTTTTGAAAACTTAGGCTTGCCTTTCTTCTTCATAAAACGTGTCGGACATCATCACATTTTTGTATACATTTTTATTAATTAACATGACCTGCGCGAAAGGGGGAAAAAAATGAATGCGCGTCATTGTACCTAGCACTTCTGAAAATGCACTTCCGAATGCGTCTCTGTCCCCAGCACATTTCAAACCAAACCTACGCTCATGCATGTGAGTTTATGCTGTGTAGTCATCTGTTTTTGGTGGTCTTGGTCCTTTGTAAAATGGAAACTTTTTATTTTGCCCTCTGTGTGGGGATGTTGTGTAGCCAGTAGCTGCATGTCTCCTGATTGGTGTTTTGCAGAACTCGTCCAATATATTTCATTGTACAGTATTACTTTAAGCAGAGGTGTGGACTCGAGTCACATGACTTGGACTCGAGTCAGACCCGAGTCATGAATTTGATGAATTTAGACTCGACTTGACAAAATGTAAAGAGACTTGCAACTCGACTTAGACTTTCACATCAATGACTCGTGACTTCACTTGGACTTGAGCCTTTTGACTTGAGAAGACTTGCTACTTTCCCCAAAACCCAAAGATTAAAAAGAATGTAAACGGAACGCTGTGTATATTTCATTGAGTGCGTCTGTGTGTGTATATATGTGCTGTCGGCACAACATCCCATCAAATTAGATCCACGTTGTTTTGATTCGACAGCATCCATCCAATCAAATTACAGGACAACCAATGAAGATGAACTGTAAAACAACGCAGCAATCTGGCAAACACGGTAATCTGTTGCGTGATTTCTTTTTTTTAACCAGGGTAGACGGCGGTCAGCAGCAGCACGTATTTTAGCCACCTACAAAAAGACAAACCTTATAAAACCAAGGTCAGTTTAAATGTACACTATATTAAGAATATGTGCACTGTTTTAGCTTGCTGTCAGGCGGACTTTTCCGACAGAAAAACTAAGTTAAACTGCACGTTGTTCTGACACTCAAAGTTCATTGAAAAAAAACAGCAAGTTTAGTTTACATCGCAACACACGTGAGTTGCTGGTCTACGTGCTGCAAGGTAAAATTGCTGGTGGGCTGGAGAATATGGATTAACAAGCGATATAACTTTAGTTTCTTCACAGAATGGGCTGTCTTGACGGCAAAGTATAGCAATGAAAATATTCGTTATATAGCCCACACTTAAACTGACGTTGTTTTTTATTAAGTTTGCCTCTTTTTGGTGGCTTAAACAATGTAAAGCCTAAGTCGTGTGCTGGTAGCCTGTCTGCTTCTGTACTGGGAGTGCGTTGACCGCCATCTTCTGTGCGTAGTCCCTCATACAACCCCGTTTCACAAATCACAAACTATCCCTTCAACCCGAAATAAGTTTTATAATACATGACCAGTGCTGCAATCTGCTATAGCAGCTACTGTAACGTAATGTTTACCACACACACACACACATTATAGAATTTCCCCCAGGGATCAATAAATAATTTTGAATCTTGAATTGAACACTACAATTCATAACACACAATGTTAAGATTGATAGTGATAACATGAGTAATAAATAGTAGTTTCAATTAGGGCTGTCACTTTTTATTCGATATTCGAATATGCATTCGAACATGACGTGAAATATCCGTAATCGAACTATAAATAAACTAATCGGTTTTTAAAGGCCAATTAGCGTAGTTTTTACAGTCTATGATTAGACCGTTTTTTTTTTTTTTTTTTTATTGTTTGCCATCTCATCCAGCAGCGGGCGCTCTAAACGTATTGTAGCGTAGGGCCATGACCAAATCAAGCGAGTAATAGCCATCCTGTTTTATTTAAAAAATGGAAGAAGATAACCCACAGAACATCCAGCCAGAGCGGACAGTGACGACCCCATCGCACCTAAAAAGTGGTGTTTGGAAATATTTTGGGTTCTACACCATAGATGGTAAAATAATCGAGAAAGAGAAGGTATTTTGCCGATTCTGCAAAAAGCAGTTTAGATACTCATCCTCGACATCCAATCTTCGCGCTCACCTGTCGAGTTACCATCCCAATGAGGCAGCGGAGTCAACACCGCAGACGGCCAGAACATCGCCAGGCGTACAACATCGTGTGACTGCATACTTCCCTGTACAACCGGTCGGCACCTTGACAGATGCACGTGTAAATGCCATCACCGATAAGATGACAAGGTTTGTGGCATGCTGTTTGTGTTTGTGCTGTGCTGTTCCGTTCCGATCAGTTTTTTCCATGTTGCCTAATTTTGTTATAGGCTATGTATAAATAGTGGCACTTCACATATATTTTCTTTTTCAGACAGGCTAAGTAGGCTAATGTTTATGTTTATATACTGTGACTGTCAGACTCTTAATACAGTTGTGATCATAATCAACATTCTGCCTTACGTTTTTGTTTTTTTGCGGGGGGGGGGGGGGGGGGTAGATATTCGAATATATTCTAATACATTGCTTGATATTCGATATCCGTTCGAATTTGATTTTCCTCAAAAGTGACAGCCCTAGTTTCAATTCATTTGTGGCTATAAGAGATTTTCTGACATTTAATATGCTTACCTCTTACAGATTTGACGAATACCAGATGAACAAAGGCATCACAAATGAACCACAACAGCCTTCAATCTCGCAATTCCTTGACAATCGTGTCGGGCATTACAGCATGGGTCATCCAAAGCAGAAAGCTATCACCAATGCAATGCTGTCCGACATTAATATTGACTGCGACTTGCCCCTGTCTATTGTGGAAAACAAGGGATTTCGGCACTTTCTGACAGTACTTGACAGCAAGTACAGCCCTGTGTGTCGCAGAACACTGGCAGACACTGGTCAGAAGTCTCCAGGCATCCCCGAACAAAAGATTTCTTGGAATCTTCATCAATGTGAAAATGACCAGGACACAAGTTGGGATCACTGCCCCCTTTACAGATCCAGTCTACCTCAAAGCAGCTGCCTTGGATCCAGCCTTTTCTCTGTTGAGGGTGGAACCCCATGTGCTGGTCAGTCCTGACGTCAAGGCAGAGGTGGCACAGCGAGTTAAAGGTAAATGTTACGTTAGCTAATGTTATGTTAGTAAAGGTAAATGTAGAGTCAAATGTAACTTTTCCCTCATAATCTGATCAAATTGACTGCAACAATGATTAAGCATTTCAGTCTAACCGACTGCATCACCAACACAAATGGTAATAAGGATTCTTTTGTTTCTGCTATTGTTTTTTACATGTTTTGCCAGAATTGATCCTGCAAGATGCTGCAGAGACTGAGCAACCTGTGCCTCTTGTTGATGAAGAAGAGCAAGAGGACCTTAGAGAAGGAGAAGAGCTGTTTGCTGCATACCACAAGAGGCAGAAGAAGGATGTTGGGACTACTCCAGCACTACAGCTAAGTCACTGCCTTGACATAGCAGAAGGACAGAACGCCCTTTTGTTCTGGGCGTTTGCTAACTCTGCAGCTAGAAGAACTGAATGAATGTGTTGAAAACGTCTCCAATGATAAATAACACACAGGATAACTTGGAAAGGAGGTCCTATTTCTAAAATTCCAGACCAGATTTCGCGAACCAAAAACCGGGACACTTTGCTCGTGAACATAATGCGTGTGCGCTCACACACGCACCCCATTGTACCGTTGACCGCAGAGCGCAGCCACGGCTCACTGACAGGCCGACAACATGTTTGACACACGCGCACACCCACGAAAACTCGCTGTATACTTTAACTTTATTGTGCTATAAAGATATTGCTATAAATTATGGTATCCTGGCACTGTGCCAGGGCAGTGTCATTGTATCGTGAAAACCGGGCCAATTTTGCGTCCCGACGTGCTTTTGTCGGGACTCGGGACACAAGACTCAAAATCGGGACGTCTGGTCACCGTACGTTAAACTCAACTAGACCGTGGTGTGTGTTAGGGGCACGGGGATGAACAAGAGTTGCGACAGGCTAGATCTGGTTGAGGATGTGCGTTCGTACATTACAGTTTGAGAAACAAGCTCATTGTGGATTAAGACCAAGTCTCATCTTTAAGACTCGAATAACAGAGTTGTGTGTCCATGTTTCATATACACATGACACAAAAATGAAATCCACTTAACGGATCAGTTGTGACGTAAACTTTATCAAGGTCTGGTAAAATGTACAAGTTATGGAAATATATAACATTTATAAAAGGCCTGCTTGAGAGTTATCTTTTGCATACAGCCCAAGAAAATAACTTTATTTTGCAGTCAAATTAATAGATCAATGAAATTGAAAAACTAATTTGTCATCAGAGTTCATGACAAATTAGAACTACTTCCTGTGAATTGTAATGTCAATCAAATTCTGACCAAAGTCCAGGCCGTGTCTCAGAGGAACAGTGCAAAGAGCTGTTGTTGCTCAGTTGTAGAGACCTTGGACCGAGGCCTACCACTGTTCATAATTAATGCAGAATGAATGAGTGATGACGACTTTGTGAATCATTAATCGACGCTTTACAAATATTCTTGGAAGCCATTATCTCATCTGTCCTTAATCATTTATAACTGATTGTGAAATTCTCAATGGAGGAACGATGCTTTGTAAACGATGGATCCTTATGAATTCCCTACTTAAGATCATTTTGTAAATGCTTAAAAGTTATCCAAAGAGTGACAGGGGAGCAAGTCAGCCCGAGAGAAGAGACTCACCAGCCACACAATATGCCCCCAGATTACGAGCAGTCTCCCATACCACGGGAAGGAATGCGCTGCCCTGCCGGACGCGGAAAACAAGCGTTGAAATCTCAAAATCGTCTGAGCGAAACAGAACGTCAACTCGTGAGCTCGGGATGTTCTCGAGAGGTTGAAGGAAAACAGACATTTTACATTGATTGACATTTGGGAGATGCTTTTATCCAAGAGATAGACTGAGAAAGACCAAAGCATCAAAATTAACCGAGCTATAAACAATTCCAATTGCGGCTCAACACATTTTTTAAGGGCAACTGGAGTGAAGCAAGGAAGCGTGCAATTGTAATTCAGAATATTAACTTGATTTAGACCAATGACAAGTTTGTGCCCAGACAAGTGATGTCTCATAGTTTGAGCTCAGAGAGTTGTAAACATTTTTAACACACACTATACTTCCTGACTCAGTTCAAGGCATTTTAGAGGGAGTACATTATTTTTTCTCCAACACCAGTCAGGCTAGAGAGGCCCGGATTTGTCAGAAATGAGTCTAAATGGTCTCAAACAGCGGCCGGCGCAGTCCACTGGAAACAGATATTCTCACACAGCATTTCACTCACTAATAGCTGAAGGATGGCTAGTCTATTTCTAACAAATAAGGAAGGAATTACTCTTAAAGGGATATTCCGCCATTTTTGTAAATAAGCTCATTTTCCACCTTCCCTCGAGCAAAACAATCGATCTTTACCCTTTTCCCGTTCATCCAGCCGTTCTGTGAGTCTGGGGGTACAACTTTTAGCAGTAGCTTAGCATAGATCATTGAATCGGATTAGACCATTAGCATCTCGCCCGCTTAAAAGTGACTACGATTTCTGGAATTTTTCCATTTAAAACTTGTCTCTTCTCAAGTTTGAAAGTGCAATAAGACCAACGGAAAATGAAACGTGGCGATTTTCTAGGCTGATTTTACCCGGAACTATATTCTCTTTCTGGCGTAATAATCAAGGAAAGTTGCAAAGGTACCATGGGCGTAGTGATATGACGCAGCGCCTCAATAGTCCCTGTAGGCTTCTTCCGGCAATACAACCAACGTGATTACCGGGACTATACTTTGAGGCGCGTCATATCACTGCGCCCATGGTACCTTTGCAACTTTCCTTGATTAGCATCTCGGGCGAGATGCTAATGGTCTAATCCGATTCAATGATCTATGCTAAGCTACAGCTAAAAGTTGTACCCCCAGACTCACAGAACGGCTGGATGAACGGGAAAAGGGTAAAGATCGATTGTTTTGCTCGAGGGAAGGTGGAAAATGAGCTTATTTCCAAAAATGGCGGAATATCCCTTTAACAATGGCTCCTAAATCTCACCCATACTGCCTTTAACACACACAAAAACTTCAGTATTAGCAGAGTCACATAAATAAGAAAACAGCTCTTTGCTTTTGTATACATTTATTATCCAGTTTATCTCTTTACAATCAGTGAGACATAAATATGAAATCATAGTGAAGTTTTGCATAGAGTGGATTCCTCTACAGCCAGACACTTGGCCCACAAACCTCCATGTTCCTTTTGAGATACCCACGCGGCAGTTGGGTGGCGCCAACAAAGGAATAATGTCAGATTTGGCAGAGAGAGAGGAGGCCGTGGTTGTCCAGCGTCTGCTTTTAAAGACATTCTAAAGGAGCATTCCGAGTGAGTCTTACTTCTGTCGAGTCCAACTACGAGGGACAAAAATGTGGCGGTGGGATGGACTTCCTGGTCCTCAGCATTCGGGTTGTAATACTACGCTAAAACACTAGGCCTGCTAAGTGGTTCACAGAAATCAAAATCTAAATTAAAAAGGAAAGGATCTTTATTTTGCATGTCACGTAACTAAATCAAATAACACACACATCTTGAAAGAGGTGGAAAATTGCAACTCAATGTCAATCTCATGTCATCTTTAATGACGGTTGGAACATGGAACAGGGCACGACAGCGATGGCACTAACAGGAGGATTCTGGGGTTTGGGTGTGTGCGGCAGGTGATGTCCACCAATCAGAGAAGGACATGAGGCAGCGGAGAGCGGGGGGGGGCCACGCACGCAAAGCCACCGCTTGCTTAAGGCCCTGAGACCTCCTGGTACATTCACCGCACAAACAGCATGTGATCTGTTGTGGGAAGGAGAAAGATTCAGGGGGGGTTTTCGTGAACTGTGAGAGGTGGAGTAGCTAGTCACTGGCATAGTAAACCCTGGGAGAACAAGCTCTTGAGACTCGCTTCCCAACCGGTCAGCATCTGAAAGACGTTTAGCAGTCTTTAAACACTATGTTTAAACATGGTAGTCAAAGTGTGTTACGTTTTGAAATGTAGCCGTCTCCCTTTTATTTGCTTAACGTGTTTATTTGACAACATGACAAGAGTTAAGTAATTCACTCAATGGCGTTTTAAGATTAAGTTCATGTCAATACTGGTGATCATGGGCCTTATTCACCCAACGGCCATCGTAGTTCTAAATGCTCGCTGGGTGGGTGGGGACTGAATGTGTGATTCCACACTGAGTTCCCCTCATCCAGCGAGCATGAATAAGGCCCATTAGTGTGTAGAAAAGGTTGCGGCGTAAAGGCAGGTGATGTCATCGTTAGATCCCAGGTGAGTGTTCCGCGTGGCAGTGATGTCACAAAAAGGCTTGCTTTACATTCATAGTGCAAAGGGAGGGTCGGTGAAGCGGGCCTTCCCTTGATCCACACGGGGCGTGTTGGCCAATGCCGATCATACGTCTATTGATAATAATAATCAATCGCAATGTTGACAATTCAAACAGCGGTGTGCCTGTGCCATTAAAGGCCCACTTGTGATGTCACAAGTGGATAGAATTCAAGGTGGCCTTCATCTGTTATGGTGATATTATTGTATGAATAAGTCATTTGAAGTGTCATTAAGAAAAAAAGGCTATAACTTAACATCACCATTTGTGATGTCATCAGTGGATAGAAAATAGGGGGCCCTTAATATGTTTAAAACTCTATAACGGCTATCTGTATATAACTATTGCAACAAAATATTTTCCAATCTTTGTCAGGAAGAAGTGATGTGTTCTGTGTGTAACCAGGGTGATAAGTGTGTCATTTAGTGTTCAGGCGCTCTTGACAAACACAACAGGTTGGTAAAATCACAAGCTTCGGTCAGTACACAATCATAGCATAGGCCTTCAGTTAGGGGTGGAAACTGGTGTTGAATTTTGAGAAATTCAAAAAAAGGTTTCACAAAAATGGAGAAATCGTTTCAGAGAATCACAAAACCTTCAGATAATTTTCAGTTGAAGGCGAAAAAAAAGCGAAGTAAGGGTTGAGCAAAAATATGTTATGGCCATCTTAAAAAGACTTAAGACGCCAGTGTTTTATGAAAGAAGCATATATACTCGCATTTCGTAAACACATGACCGTTTCAAAATGGCAGTTTTAATCCACTTAACGGATCCACTTGACGTCAACTTTATCAAGATTTGGTCAAATGTAGAAGTTAGACAAATATATATATATTTTAACATATATAAAAAGGCCTGACTGAGAATTAGCTTTTTGCGTACAGCCCAAGAAAATAACTACTTTACTTTGCAGTCAAATTAATAGATTAATTTAGCTATATGTGTACAAAAATCTACTTGTACATAAAGAGGGAATCCACCTTGTAATGGAGGATTTTAATTTAACAATTAGTCCAGTTCAGATCATGAAAAAGGAAAACACACCACCCAGAGTTCACGTCATCAAAAACGGTTACATTCGCTATATAACGTATCACCACCAGGTTAATAGAAAATCCGCAATTTTTTTTAAAGAGCTGGAAATACTGTAACGACAACACTAAAGCTTTTTGTCTACACCCCACAGATACCTTCGTTTCAGTCGTCATCCAGATGGTCTGAACAACGTGCAAATGAGAAGTGCTACTGTAGATCCACATGGGTGCAGTCCTTAAATAGTCCCCCAACGGGCTGCTCTGAGCTGAAAAGTAACAACCTTAGGCCTGAGAAAGTTCCTGAATGTGAATTGCAGCGCCACCGTGTGGAGGCATAGGTGAATCCACCTCACTCCTGTCGCTATGGTAAACAGTTTTTAAACAAAACTCTCTTAAATTGTTGAAAAAAAATTAAACATTGTCGTTGTGTCTCAAAGTGATGGTGAGGTCTGTTTGTCTCTCTACTCGTCTTCGGGAGACTTAGAAGCAGCTGTCTCCCTTCCTAGCACTGCAGGAACCGTAAATAGCATCTTTTAATCCTATCGGTTGAGTTTGGAGATTGGCTAGTTGATCGCTATCATTTGCCATGATTGACTCACTGCAAGGAAAACCAAAAGCTTTAATGTCTTCCTTCATCGCTCAGCAATAAATATTGAGAAGGAGGATTTCAACACGTACATGCACACATGCATGTGCACTGCTGGAAAGTGGCAGCTTTTGGCGAGGCGTTAAAGTACACATCCCAAAAACAAATAACAAAAATCCCAACTAGTCTCATACTTCCATGGTCCAATAAGCCTTAAAAAATAAGGTCCGTGATTGACTCACATCCATCATTTGTATGTGTCTTCCAGGTTAAAGGTTGCATGAACAAGAATGGACTTAAGAAATGTCGAATCCCCCCCAGAGACGTCAAACCCATCCACTGACTCCTGTACTCTGCCGCCATCTGGTGGCTGGAAGCGGTACTCCTCATTTTTGATCCAGACGCAAACGTGACCAGCTTTAGCTTCGAGTGCTCTACTCAAGTCCAAAGGTGCTGGTCTCTTCCACCGCCGTGAGCATCTTCTCATACAACATGGAGAAGGAGGGGTATGGAGGTAGGTCCAGTCTGTTGAAGCACGTGTGAGCCCTGGAGAGAGACAGACACAAACTGTTATTGTATTAATTGTATACAATTACATTTGTTACATAGTGTTTACATTTACCTTTAGGGCAGTTAGCAGACGCTTTTATCCAAAGCGACGTATAAAATGTACAATTGTCAAAAGAAGGTGAAACACTTCATTGCTGTTAATACAGTAAGAAGGTCACCAGAACAAGTTTCAAGCAGTCCAATTGCTAGGTTAACCATTGCTAGTATACAACATCTCTGACTAAGTGCCAAGTTACAAAGAACAATTATAAAGTGCCAAGACATACAACATACAAGAGCATTAGGGGAGGGGTTTTTTTGTTTTTTTGGGGGGGGTGTAGGTAGAGGATGGATGTTATGCAGGGTTCAGGTGAACTGAAGTGGGTCTTGAGTCTCTTCTGGAAGATGGGGAGTGACTCTGCAGTCCTGACATTGGCAGGGAGCTCGTTCCACCACTGCGGTGCCAAAACGGAGAAGAGTTGTGATTTCGCCGTCTGACCTTTTCCTCCTTTTAGTGATGGAGGTACCAGTCGACCAGCTGAGGTAGTTGAACGGCGTGCTCGAGCAGGGGCGTGGGGTTTCACTAATGTTTGGAGGTAGGTAGGGGCAGTTCCATTAACGGCTTTGTAGGTCAGTATCATCCTCTTGATTTTGAGCCACTACAGGGAGCCAATGGAGGTCATGGAAGAGAGGGGGGCACATGGGAGAATTTAGGTAGGTTGAACACGAGGCGTGGTGCGTAAACAGTAGAGAGGGCAGCCAGAGTGGCCGTGAAACCTGGATCTGTTAGGTTTCTGTTAGGGCCAGGAAGTGGAGGGTCTGGAGGCAGGCATAGGCCAAGATGGAGTCTGCCTTCCTGACCACCGATTGGCAGAGAGAGAATGGTAGAGCAGATTGGAAGGTTGTAGCGTCGGGTAGTGGGTTGTGGACGGCATCTGTGTGGGGTAGCTGTCCTAACTGGGATAGGGGTTACACACATGGCTACAATACACAATGCAATACACAAGGGGTAGGGGTAGCAGTGAGCTAGAGGGTTTCCTCCAGGGACTTCCTTAGTCTGGCAGTTTCGCCAAAACAGCAACTTTAACCACAGCAACTGAATAGCTACAAACACAAGTTCCAATTCCTTTACGTTATCGCCAAAACCTCTTAACTCTTTAGCCACTACAACAACTACAACAGCAACAACAGCAGCTACCACTACAACAGCTACAAGAACAGCAACAGCAGCAGAGTGACTTCTAGCTGTAATCTCCGTTCCCTCTACAAAGTGAACAGCTACAACACAAGTTCTAACACCTTATGTACTCACCAACAGCAACTATCATGCCGCTCCTTCTTTAACAGACAAAATGTAATTTTAATGTAATTATTTTGTTTATACATTTCATTCTATATTTGAGGTACGACGTACGTACGACACCTCGACATATAGCCGTGTGGGGATGGTGGAATTGTAACTTTGATAGTTTTCTCTCAATCATTCATTTCTGGTCCATTAGCTTCAACTCACGCCACCAGAGGGCACTAAAGACGTACATAAAGCAGGTTTAAACCCCCCTTTGTTTTACAGTCAGCACCTTAAGTGACTCATGCCCCCCCTTAACGTCACTTCTGTCTGGTTCGTTCACCCACTAGCGGCCTGCTGTTGCCGGGGGCGACGGCGGGGGCGGCGTCTCACCTAGGCAGCGAGGTGACCTTCCCCCACTTCTCCACGCAGAACCTGCGTGGTCCGTTGCTGCCTCGCAGCGAGGCAAAGCCCTCGTAGGGAATACTTGAGGTCCCCGTCACAAACTGGAGAGGGGAGGAGGGAGGAGGAGGGAGGGGACATAGAGTGACACGTTTATTGACATATTTAGTTCTGTTTATTTCCATGCATTGGTCTTTATCAAGTGAATGTCATGCCAGTCGAATAGAGGGGGAGGGAGAGAAGGAGAAGGTTGGCAAGAGCTTAAGGGAGGGTGGGAGGAGAGAGAGTGTTTAAGAGAGAGATAGCATTTCAGAGAGAGAGACAGATAGAGAGACTAATTCATTGACATCTATTTCTGTTTATTTCCATGCGTTGGCAACATGTCTTTATCAAGTCAACGACATGCCAATTGAATAGAGGGGGAGGGGGAGAGAGGGAGACCGAGATAGAAAGACAGCAAGAGAGAGGGGGAGGGGAGTGGGGGAGGGGAGTTGCTACAAGGAGGGGGTGTGTGGAGAGAGAGAGAGAGAAAGAGACGAGAGAGAGAGAGAAAGAGAGACAAGAGAGAGAGATGGATGTTTACGGTGAGAGAGAGAGAGTGAGGGGGGAGTCAGCAGGGGGTGCTGCAGCGGCTGCACACCTGTAGCAGCCTCAGCCTCTGCTCGTTGTTGAACCGCTCCACCGCCGCCCAGAACCAGCGGATCACGATGTGGTTGTCATGGTAACCTGCAGGCAACAGACAAAAGAGGGCGGGGTCGGTCACCCGGAACCTCAGACAGAACCCCCCCCCCCGACCAGTCACGTATCATCACGCAGCGCTCCGCCCCGCCCTCCTCCCGTACCTCCTCTGTACTCGGTGTTGTTCCTCCAGTCTGCCAGGTCGATCTCAGCAGTCCCCGCAATCACCAGCTCCAGCTCACGGGCATCGAACACGGAACCAGCCGGGCATCCACCACCTTGTATGTGTTTGTGTGTGTGTGTGTGTGTGGGGGGGGGGGGGGGAGGGGGGGGGGGGTAAAAGTACCAATCAAAACACGTTTTACTGTGACTACTCTCACAATCTACTGTCCTCACCACATTTGTTCTCGCAACTTCAACTGTCCCCACAAGCTACTGTCCTCACAATGTCTCTAATCTAATGTCCTCGCAATGTCTACCGTTCCCATAATCTACTGTCCTCACAATCTACTGACCCCGTAGTCTACAGTCCCCACAACCTACAGTCCCCACAATGTCTACTGTCCAGATAATGTCCACTGTCCCCACAATCCACACACACACGGTACCTCGTAGAAGCCCCGGACCAGGCTCTCCGTCTGCTGGGACACACCCCTCTCGATCCTCCACTTGACGGTGCGCTCGATGTACTCCTTCTTGTTCTTCTCTGTCACCGCAATGTTGGCCCCGCCCACCTTCAGCTCCCGCTCCGTGATCTGAGCCCCCAAAACCACACACACACACAGACACACACACACAGACACACAGACACACACACACACACACAACACAGACAGACACACACACACACACACAACACAATACAGACACACACAAACAAAACACACACAGCGTACAAGACAACACAGACACACAAACACACACACAACACAAGACAGAAACAAAACACACACACAGCACACAAGACGCACACACACAACATACACAGCACACAAGACAACACAGACACACAAAGCATACACACACAACACAGAAACAAAACACACACAGCACACAACACAACACAGACACACAACAAAACACACACACACAACACAGACACACCCAACACACACACATAGCAACACACACATACAGCAGAGTTTCTCTTAGCCTAGCTTAAGGCACATCTGGGGTGATGATTCAGGGTTTGACAGTCCTACAGATCGGGCAGCGGCGACCGCAGAACGTTTCACCCCCACCTGGCCAAACACCTCCTCGTTGACGGTGAAGGTGAGGTCCAGCATGTCCTCGATGTCGTTGTCCTTCATCCACTGCAGACTCTGGTGGAACTCCTCGTCCAGGAACTCCAGGTCGCTCAGCTCACAGGGGCTGAGGGATGGACGTGGAGAGAGAGAGAGATGTACAAAGACAGAGTGAAAGGGAGAGAGACATGTACATGGATAAAGAGAGGCAGAGAGAGACATGGATGTAGAGAGAGAGAGAGAGAAAGAGACATGTACAAAGACAGAGAAAGGAAGGGAGAGAGAGATGTACATGGATAAAGAGAGGCAGAGAGAGACATGGATGTAGAGCGAGAGAGAGAAAAAGCATCAACAACCCCTCCTCACAATGTAACACACGTTCATGTAGTTTCACACAATCAGCCGTGCTTCGACAGTTTTTGACAGACATCTTCAGGTGCGTTCACTGGACTATTTCATTGTCTAAGCTGTTCTCTGGCACAGAGTGTGTATGAAGCTGCTCTGAACTGAATGGAGAGGGAGAGGGACCGAGTGGGTGGAGGACATGCGTGTGCACGCACATGCGCAGCAGGCCTTTGTAGAAGGGCCTGGTGAAGAAGGCGTCCAGCAGATACTGGTGGATCAGAGCCAGGCCCAGGATACGCCCACTGAACCGGAACCTACACACACAGACACACACACACTGGGACTCTGAACAAAGTAGTGATGCACACAGTAGTAAGATGTGTGGTTGTGTGTGTTTCTGTGTAATTGTGTGTTTGAGTATAAATATATACTGTATATGTGTATATGGATGTGTGTGTGTGTGTTTCCTAATGTGTGTAAGTGCATGTGTTTGACTATATATAAGTGTGTGTATGTTTGTGAGTGTACATGTGTATATGGATGTGTGTGTGTGTTTGTTTGTGCGTGAGTATGCATGTACGTGTGCACACGTGTAAATGTGTGTGTACATGGATGTGTGTGTGCGTCTGCTCACCATTCATGGTGGTTGTCTACGAAGGCGGACATGGGGCTGATCTGGACGGTGTAGGTGTCGTTGGCCGAGTACTCAAACAGACCATAATAAGGGTTGAAGAGCTCCCTGGAAACCAGGAAGAAGAACTCTCTGGACGGGCCGCTGTAGTCCAGCCTGAGGGGGGAGAGGTGGGGAGGGGGGAGGGAGGATGAAACAAAACGGAATGAATGAACGGAGAGGCTTCAAGTTTTAAGAGGTTTTAAGTTTTAAGTTTAAATTTGCTGGTAGAAATAGCCAGCGTTTCGCCACGCCCGTATGGAACCACGCTTTCCTGTGTACCGTGAACAGCGAGCAAACATCTCATGAACAGACGATGAGAACGCCTCCCCTGATTGGCCTGATTCTCTGGACGCCGTCCAGAGTTCATACTTGAATGGCTTGAGACACGTTGCTCCACCTCCCCCAGACTCACCCCTCCTCTCCCCCCAGACTCACCCCTCCTCTCCCCCCAGACTCACCCCTCCTCTCCCCCCAGACTCAACCCTCCTCTCCCCCCAGACTCACCCCTCCTCTCCCCCCAGACTCAACCCTCCTCTCCCCCCAGACTCACCCCTCCTCTCCCCCCAGACTCACCCCTCCTCTCCCCCCAGACTCAACCCTCCTCTACCCCAAGACTCACCCCTCCTCTCCCCCCAGACTCACCCCTCCTCTCCCCCCAGACTCAACCCTCCTCTCCCCCCAGACTCACCCCTCCTCTCCCCCCCAAACTCAACCCTCCTCTCCCCCCAGACTCACCCCTCCTCTCCCCCCAGACTCACCACTCCTCTCCCCCCAGACTCACCCCTCCTCTCCCCCCAGACTCACCCCTCCTCTCCCCCCAGACTCAACCCTCCTCTACCCCAAGACTCACCCCTCCTCTCCCCCCAGACTCACCCCTCCTCTCCCCCCAGACTCAACCCTCCTCTCCCCCCAGACTCACCCCTCCTCTCCCCCCAAACTCAACCCTCCTCTCCCCCCAGGACTCACCCCTCCTCTCCCCCCAGACTCACCCCTCCTCTCCCCCCAGACTCACCCCTCCTCTCCCCCCAGACTCACCCCTCCTCTCCCCCCAGACTCAACCCTCCTCTACCCCAAGACTCACCCCTCCTCTCCCCCCAGACTCACCCCTCCTCTCCCCCCAGACTCACCCCTCCTCTCCCCCCAGACTCACCCCTCCTCTCCCCCCAGACTCAACCCTCCTCTCCCCCCAGACTCAACCCTCCTCTCCCCCCAGACTCAACCCTCCTCTACCCCAAGACTCACCCCTCCTCTCCCCCCAGACTCACCCCTCCTCTCCCCCCAGACTCAACCCTCCTCTCCCCCCAGACTCACCCCTCCTCTCCCCCCAGACTCACCCCTCCTCTCCCCCCAGACTCACCCCTCCTCTCCCCCCAGACTCACCCCTCCTCTCCCCCCAGACTCACCCCTCCTCTCCCCCCAGACTCACCCCTCCTCTCCCCCCAGACTCAACCCTCCTCTACCCCAAGACTCACCCCTCCTCTCCCCCCAGACTCACCCCTCCTCTCCCCCCAGACTCAACCCTCCTCTCCCCCCAGACTCACCCCTCCTCTCCCCCCAGACTCAACCCTCCTCTCCCCCCAGACTCAACCCTCCTCTCCCCCCAGACTCACCCCTCCTCTCCCCCCAGACTCAACCCTCCTCTCCCCCCAGACTCACCCCTCCTCTCCCCCCAGACTCAACCCTCCTCTCCCCCCAGACTCAACCCTCCTCTCCCCCCAGACTCAACCCTCCTCTCCCCCCAGACTCAACCCTCCTCTCCCCCCAGACTCAACCTTCCTCTCCCCCCAGACTCAACCCTCCTCTACCCCAAGACTCACCCCTCCTCTCCCCCCAGACTCAACCCTCCTCTCCCCCCAGACTCAACCCTCCTCTCCCCCCCAGACTCAACCCTCCTCTACCCCAAGACTCACCCCTCCTCCCCTACGAAGCTGACGTAGAGCTTGCTACGCTGCAGGTCCTTGCGGGAGTAACACATGATCTGGTTGAAGGCATCCTCCAGTAGGTGGTCACGCCGGATGATCAGCCTACACACACACACACAGTACACACACACACACACACAGTACACACACACACAAACACACGCGTGTACAGACACTTGTTAGTGGAGGATATATCACCATTTAGTCATCTCTAGAAGACCATTTTATCCATAGCGAGTATACATACAGGCATAAACTCAATAAACAGAGTGTCATGACGACGGACACAGACACACACACAGACACAAACACAGACACACACAGACAGACAGACACGGGGCCCCTACTTGAGTTTCCCGGGCCCCTGGCCGTAGCCCTTGGTCTCCAGCTTCCTGAAGAAGTTCCTCAGCTTTGCCTCAAAGTCTCTCTTGTAGGGGGCAGGTGCCCGGGCGTTGGCCCTCTGGGTTCCTGGGTTACAACGGCAACAGACAACCGATCAGCCGAAACTGCAGTCTTACAAATCAGATGTTAGAGGAGTACACTAAAGCGTGAGGGACGACGACCTCACATCTGAGTGAATAAGACACTTCACTTTCTTTCACATTTGACTCTCAACCAATCATGTTGCTGGAGGCGGAGCTCTGAAAGGGCGTGGCTAACACAAAGCCGACCAGCAGTAGTAAACTGTAAAAAAAAAAACGTGTCTTCTGTAAAGGTTTCGTGTTGACTTATTCCTGACCGACTGTAGGAATGAGTCAATACATCATATGTCAACATAACATCAACACCTGACTTTGGTCTTCAGCGGGAAAGGTTACAATCGACTTTCATTACCGGGACAGATGATGCTGTTTATCGATCGGCTAGCTATGGAAACACGACTCCCAGCTGGACACCTACCGCGGAGCGAGCCGACGTGTGACAAACTTCTCGACATCAGCGCATAAATGCCCCGTTTGCCCTTTTAACGGGGTGGCAGTAGCTCAGTGTGTAGAGCGGTGTGGACAGAGCGGGTCGTCCACTAACCGTAGGGTCGGTGGTGTGATCCTCTTGATCCCCCCTCCTCCAACTGTCCACATGTCGAACCCCACACATGTACTGATTGTAGGTCGCTTCGGACAAAAGCGTCTGCTAAACGCCCCCCCTTTATAAATGGACCGGAACGACATGCGGCGGCCATTTTGTACAGTGCAAGACGCAGTGCTGGTGAGTAACGGCTATCGACAATAAGAGGCCTCCATGCAGTCCTGTACTGTCGGCACGTTCACCGTGTCAAAGTGACACACAGAACAAAACCCAGAAAGGCCCCGCTTGTGTTCTGACAAAGGGAAGGGAGTCTAACGGCCATTTTGAAGCTGGTCTCTCTCTCTCTCTCTCTCTCTCTCTCTCTCTCTCTCTCTCTCTCTCTCTCTCTCTCTCTCTCTCTCTCTCTCTCTCTCTCTCTCTCTCTCTCTCTCTCTCTCTCTCTCTCTCTCTCTCTCTCTCTCTCTCTCTCTCTCTCTCTCTCTCTCTCTCTCTCTCTCTCTCACCAGGGGAGTTCTGAGGGGAGGACACAGGAGATCCTCGTGGTGATTGGCAGTAGCTGGAGTGCAGCTGGGAGTGTGGAGGGACATACGACATCACTTCCTCTTCAAAAAGACTGGGGAGCAAGAGAGAGAGACGTGTAGAGAAAAAGAGAGACATATAGAGAAAAGAAGATAACTAAGAACATAATTAAAACCTTTTCAGAGCATTGTAGAGATGTATTGATCGATCATTGCTTTACATGCGACAGACAGTCCAGAGCCATTAAGGAGCAGGTAGGGGTTAGACAGTATAGAGACAGGTCATTAAGGTAAGGAGCAGGTAGGGGTTAGACAGTACAGAGACAGGTCATTAAGGAGCAGGTAGGGGTTAGACAGTACAGAGACAGGTCATTAAGGAGCAGGTAGGGGTTAGATAGTAAGAGACAGGTCATTAAGGAGCAGGTAGGGGTTAGACAGTACAGAGACAGGTCATTAAGGAGCAGGTAGGGGTTAGATAGTAAGAGACAGGTCATTAAGGAGCAGGTAGGGGTTAGATATTAAGAGACAGGTCATTAAGGAGCAGGTAGGGGTTAGACAGCACAGAGAAAGGTCATTAAGGAGCAGGTAGGGGTTAGACAGTACAGAGACAGGTCATTAAGGAGCAGGTAGGGGTTAGATAGTAAGAGACAGGTCATTAAGGAGCAGGGAGGGGTTAGACAGTACAGAGACAGGTCATTAAGGAGCAGGGAGGGGTTAGACAGTACAGAGACAGGTCATTAAGGAGCAGGGAGGGGTTAGACAGTACAGAGACAGGTCATTAAGGAGCAGGGAGGGGTTAGACAGTACAGAGACAGGTCATTAAGGAGCAGGGAGGGGTTAGACAGTACAGAGACAGGTCATTAAGGAGCAGGGAGGGGTTAGACAGTACAGAGACAGCTGTTCTGTGTAACAAACTATCCAGCAGGTCAGGTTACACCAGACTAACCTGCCCACTAAAACCCATCATAACCAGCCCCAGTTAGTAGTTTACTTGGTGAATTCTGGTTGTGATGTCATGACGCCCGGACCTCACCTCAGCAGGATGACGAGGTCAGCGTCGCCCGAGAGCCTGGCCAATCCCGGCGCTCCGTCCG
>JAXIVH010000035.1:4090747-4093247 GCA_036785325.1 Urophycis tenuis | reverse complement strand
ACAGACCGGGCTCAGGGTGGGCGCCCTTCTGCCTCGACCATGTGGGTGGAGGGAGAGACAGAGAGAGAAAGGGGGAGAGGCGGGGGAGGAAACATGGCATAGTGCAGGCCTGATGAATGTATGCAGTGCAACTGCAGTGATAACATCAATAGCGAAGGCAAATAATAATAATAATATATGATAATAACAGCAATAGCAATAAAGGGGCAGCAGTAGCTCAGTGTGTAGAGTGGGTGGACAGAGCGGGTCGTCCACTAACCGTAGGGTCGGCGGTTCGATCCCCTCGATCCTCCTCCTCCTCCAACTGTCCACGTGTCGAACCCCACAAATGTACTGATTGTAAGTCGCTTTGGACAAAAGCGTCTGCTAAATGTCCCCTTTACATACATATATAATCAGTTCCATATTATTATGCAAATTGGCTCAATCTCAGACACATTGTGATAATTAATTTGCCTGGGGAGCCCAATCAAAGGGAAAAACTACTGAATAACAATGTTCCACGCTATTAAGCAGCCACCGGTTTCAAGCAATATGGGAAAGAAAAAGGATTTCTCTGCTGCTGAAAAGCATCAAATAGTGCAATGCCTTGGACAGGGTATGAAAACATTAGATATTTCAGACACACACTCGCGCGCACACACACACGCACACACATGCGCGCGCACACGCACATACACACTCACTGGGAGGAAGGGGCTCGTCAACGCGCTGGTAGCGGCTGCTGTCATGGCGAATGGAGGGCAGGGAGCGCGGGACAGACTGGTGGCCATTGAGCTGAGCTGTAGCACCTGCACACACACACACACACATAGGCACGCACACACGCATGCACACACGCACGCACGCACACACACACACACATGTTTAAGTATTACCAACCGAGCTCATGGTCGGTTGCGGTCGTCACGGTTACACCTCCAACTCCATCTCACCTGCCTCCCTCTCCTCCCCAGGCCTGTCCTGCTCGGCCGCGCCCGCCGTGGCCCCACCCCCCTCCTGGGTCCGGGCCACGCCCCCGGAGGCCTCGTCGGTGAGCCTCCTCCTCCAGACCTCCCCGTTCCCCCCCCCCCTCCTCCCCCTCCTCCTGCTGCCGCCGCCGACGTTCCCTGTTGTCCTCGGCCCCGCCTCCTCGCCCACCTCTGGCTCCTGGTTGGTCGAAAAAAAAGGTGTCATACAGAACACTTATTAAATCGTATGTATATAAATACAGAGTGCAAAAACATTAAACCTTTAAAAATACAGAGATAGTTGGATAAACACACACACACACACACAAACACACACACACACACCCTACCCATTTCAACAAGGTCCGATCCACAAGCCCCGCCCCCTCGTTCTGCCGCGTCGTTATTGGTGGGGCCGGCCATGGCGGCCAAGCCCTCACAGCTCGCTGACTCCACCCTTTCCTCCTCCGCCTTGGGAGCCACTTCCTGTCTCGTGTCCACCTCCTGACGGCCACGGAAGAGAAAAGGCGAGGAGAGGAAGAGGAAGGAGAGAAGTAGAGGGGTGGGGAGAGGAAAGAGAGGAGAGAACTTAACTCAGTTGTGCATTCACTAACATTAAGATCCTTTTACAACTTAACCACATTAAGAGACTGAGGCTGTGTCCCAATCCACGTACTTGCGCACTTAAACTTCCCTTTTTGAGTACATAGTGCGTTCACACTGGTAATTGCGGCAAGACGCAGTACACTGCTAGTACCCGGATGGTGCACTCATAACGGTCAAAAAGCTGAGTGTACTACGCTGGACACTTTCCACCCTCAATGGTCGCCATTTTGTCTACGTAACGGAAGGGGAGGGAACGCCAGCACTTTCCAAAACAATCTGATAAAGATTGCGGACGACACCTGTGGACCGTTGGTCCAGACCACTAAGATATAACGTTACAAATCAATCGAAAAGTGGTTATTTTTCGTTATGTATTACCATTTTATTGTTAGACAGATGTATGACAGATGTCATTAGCGATTGTGAACGGTTTGTGCTGATATGCTTACGTGAATGCTAATACGGGAACGAACGCTTGTATCATCATTTCCGGTAAGTGCAAAACGGGAGTGCTTCATTTGAGACTGTACTTCTTAGACGGAATTCACGCACTACATCAGTAAGTACATAGTGCACACAGTGCACTTACGGAAGTGTACTTGTGGAAGTACGTGGATTGAGACACAGCCCTAGACCTACATCTATGAACTACACAAACCCACATGTTTCCTGTGCTTCCTGGTCCACATAATGATGGGGGTTGTAGTTTAAACAACGTCAGCCAATAGACGTGACAACGGCCAATCAGCATGCAGCAACACACAAGACACACACACACACAGGAGGTCTCCTGGCCTGTGATTGGGCGACCGGGCCAGCTCCTCACCTGAATGGGTGACAGCTGTAGTCCTGTGAGCACCGAGCGGCTCGGCATCTCCAGGCTGGAGGCGGTCCTGCCGCTCTGGTGCTGGCACTCGCACTCCCCGACGCCGGGCTCCAGCGAC
>JAXIVH010000035.1:4078247-4085747 GCA_036785325.1 Urophycis tenuis | reverse complement strand
TAGAGTAATGGCTGCCAGGCACAAGTGGAAACAAAATGGCTGTCACATTGACAACGGTTGCTCAGTCTCCACCTCCTGTCCAGTCATATTTATCGACATGAATCCCAATTAGTATAATTGTATTAAAATAGTCACCTGCAATGAGGCATGGTTGTGACTCTTTTGGCCTTAAATATTAGGTTAGATTAGAATCAACTTCGGTCATTGTCAGTATTTTTTTAGACATGGGAACGAAATGTGTTCACTGCATTTGACCCATCCTATGGTACATAGGAGCAGTGGGCTGCTGTGTTCATTTGACCCATCCTATGGTACATAGGAGCAGTGGGCTGCTGTGTTCATTTGACCCATCCTATGGTACATAGGAGCAGTGGGGCTGCTGTGTTCATTTGACCCATCCTATGGTACATAGGAGCAGTGGGGCTGCTGTGTTCATTTGACCCATCCTATGGTACATAGGAGCAGTGGGGCTGCTGTGTTCATTTGACACATCCTATGGTACATAGAAGCAGTGGGCTGCTATGTTCATTTGACCCATCCTATGGTACATAGGAGCAGTGGGGCTGCTGTGTTCATTTGACCCATCCTATGGTACATTGGAGCAGTGGGCTGCTGTGTTCATTTGACCCATCCTATGGTACATAGGAGCAGTGGGCTGCTATGTTCAGCGCCCGGGGAGCAAGTTGGGGTTCAGTGTCTTGCTCAAGGACACTTTGACATGCAGACATTTGGAGGAGGGGAATCGAGGGGATTGAACCGCCGACCCTACGGTTGGTGGACGACCCGCTCTGTCCACCCTGCTCCACCTACTGAGCTACTGGGCGACAGTGGCTCAGTGGATATATATATATATATATATATATATATATATATATGCACACGCATGCATGCACACACACACACTGACCTTCCATGAAGTAGGGCGCACACTCCAGCCTCCAGACGATCTGTCCTCGCTGGGTTCCGTTCACCCCGCGGTTCTTTGACTCCCAGACGTTGGCCACGCACGTCTCATCTGGTGACACACACACGCACACGCGGTTGACCAACACAAAACGTGTGTGTGTGTGTGTGTGTGTGTGTGTGTGTGTGTGTGTGTGAGAGAGAGAATTTTGAAAGGATGTTTGCTTTGGATTTCTTACTCCATCACTGCTTTGGGTGTTGGTGTCCTGGCTTAAGTTCTGGGTTCAAACCCCAATACTCAGAGTCTACCTGTAGGCCTCCTTGATGCAAGAAGCCCTTAGAGCTGGGTTATGCAATTCATACGCAAGTCATATTTCTTGATGTCCCAAATGTGAAATGTGTCAAACATGTAAAATGCGCTGACAAAAAAAAAGAAAAAAAAAAAGGTATCTGTGGCTGTCGCAAGCCCGGCCAATCATTTCATTCGGCCCAAATGAAATGATTGGACGGCCTACCTGTCCGTCTATCTAGCTACACCTGCTACACATTGCCTGCATCACTGCACATGCCTGTAGTCTTCCACAAGGCTAGACAGACCCACTGCTAAAGCCAGTGAGTGAGTCACGTGTCTTTGTCTTGGCTTTGGAAGGAGGCCGGATGGGAGGGTAATACATATATATTATATGACTTACTCTGGCTGGCTTTTCCAAATTGCCTACCCCAGCTTTATATCCTACATGCCTGTACTGTAAAGCAACGATCGTGAACCCACCAAAGCCATTGTGAACAGACTCATATTTCACTGATGGCACAGGAAGTGGAAACATACAGACACATGTACAGGACACAAAGTAGCTGATCTGTGATAACTGGCCTGTGATAACTGGCCTGCGATAACGTGCAGACATCCACAAAGTAGCAAGCTAGGAAAATGTTTGTGTTGCTTGGCAACAGTCCCCATCGCCCAGTCGCACTCCAGTTGTGAACCATTTTGGTTGGTGGAGCCAAATGTTTTACTAAACAAACAAACGCTTCATAATCTGGTTGTCGCTTGTGACGGTTAACTAATAATGGTGCTTTTAGCGCTGTTAATTAAAAGCAATATCACACGAGAGGGAGTGCAAATATGCAGAATAGTAGCATGGCTCCGATTATTAAAACGGAATTACAGCCGCACTGAAATTCAGCATAACAGCATCCATCCCCTCTTGCGTGATATTGCTTAAATATCCTTTCATTTATACCAGGGTTTACTTTGTGTGGCATGCTATACACCCGCTATGAACCTTGCAACGAGCTCTGAACAGGCTACTACTGAGTGACAAAAAAGGAAGACGAACTGAAGCACCAATCTTTTGTGCAAATGTCGTTTCCCTCATTAATTCATCCTGTTAAAGATTTGACATGATCACCAAGGCCTTAAGATGTTTGTTAATACGGACGCTAACTGGCATATCATGTAGTGCGCCGCGGTACACAACACACATTAAAACATGGCTAACTGCAAAAGAGAATAGGACAAGTGAGTGAGTGAGTGGTGAGTGAGTGAGTGAGTGAGTGAGTGAGTGAGTGAGTGAGTGAGTGAGTGAGTGAGTGAGTGAGTGAGTGAGTGAGTGAGTGAGTGAGTGAGTGAGTGACTGACTGACTGACTGACTGACTGACTGACTGACTGACTGACTGAGTGGTTGAGTATGTGTTTGTGTCACCGTGGCGAACAGAGGTTACAGACGCACTGTCCATGCTCAAGCTGTCACAAAACATGTACCGGTGATCAATCAGGGAATCAATAGTCAAGACGACAACATATCACATTCCTTCTCTGAATCTCGATGGAAACACGGGAGAAGAAACATTATTTGGTGAACGCCTGACAACGACAACGTCCACTTTGAATCACATGGACCAATTCAACATCTTGCCTCTATGTATTATTTACTCTTCCTGTAATCCGGTTAATTATACATCACGAAGGGAAGGACTTCCTGTTCCTCAGACACTTCCTTTAGGTCACCCCCTCCCCACGCCCCCAGCGTCCCCCACCCAGGTCCACTGAACCTTTATGACACATCCAGCACTGGGACTGGGTTTGAAAAACGACCGCTGTCCGTCAGGATCAATCTTCAGTCACAGACACACACACACACACACACACACACACACACACACACACACACACACACACACACACACACAGACACACACACACACACACACACACACACACACACACACACACACAATGTCCTTTGTCGTACCACTATCTCACAATCACTATCAATAAAGGTAGAGTCCACATTACTGACGGGAGGGTGGGGGGGGGCAGACACGCACACACTATCCACTACCACAGGCACTTTCTCTCTCCCTTCCCCACGCGGGTCAGCCAGGAGGATGAGGTAGTGGTGGCCCTGGAGCTCCAGGGGAGCCTGGCTGTCGGCCAGGCTGGAGGAAGGCCCTCCTCTCTGGGGCTCCTACACGCCTAGGAACAGCCCCCCCCCCCACCCCACCACCATACAATCAATACATCTCATACTCTACCTGCAGAGAGAGAGGGAGGGAGAGGGAGGGAGAGACAGAGAGACAGAGAGAGAGAGAGAGAGATCGGCTTTCAACGCCTCTCAGACTAACCTCTCTCCTTTCCTCCTCCAGGTCTCTGGCACAGTTCCTTCAAATCTTCTGTATACCTCCCCTTGTCTGGCCATCTCTTTATCTCTGTTCCTCAGCCTCCTTCTCTTTTCTGTATTCCTCCCCCTCCTCCACTTCTTTCCTGTTCCCTTTCTCTTCTCCCCCCCCCCTCCCTCTTTTAATCTCGATTGATAAGACTCTAATCAAAAAGGACACACACACGCACAAACACACTTTGTCATCGTGAGTCTTCAACTTGCGAGTCTTGCACTTGGCTCTGATGTCACCAGAGAACAAGTGTTGAATTGAAGAGCGACAGACATGGCTGTAAACTGTCCTCTGAATAGCTGCTTTTCTCCTTCTCCATTGGATAATAGTGGCACTAATGAGTCCTCTTTTTTTTTTTTAAATTGGTTCAGACTCAGCTGAAGCATGATGGGGAAAATAAACGCTGAACAAAAGACTCCAGGACTGAGCGAGTATCTTGGCCAGCTCTGTATTGAAAGTAGGCAGTTGGCGTGGTTAGTGCTGTATTTAGCGGTTAGCTCTTGAAAGTAGATGCTTAGTGGTTGGTTCTGTGTTAGGTAGGTACGGGATAAGCTGTTAGCTGATATCTCTGTGTTGACATGGCATGGTTCGCGGTTCACTCTGTGTTTGAAGGTACATGGCAAGCCGTTAGCTCTACGTTGAAGGTGCATGGCTAGCCTTTTAGCTGTGTCGAAAGCACATGGTCAGCTGTTAGTGATAGCTATTATAGAGGTTTATAAGGCTAAAGTGATTCATCCAAACACACGCACACGCACACACGCACATACAACTGAACGCCACTGGCAAGATAACGATGTAGTGTGAGGTGATGATTCAACCTTGAAGATAATGGGTCCCTACATACATATCCCATAATAACTCTGACAGCAGCTGACAGCTAGGACAGGGACATATGGAGAGAGAGAGAGAGAGAGAGAGAGAGAGAGAGAGAGAGAGAGAGAGAGAGAGAGAGAGAGAGAGAAAGACAGAGAGAGAGAGAGAGAGACAGGGGGTGGACATCTAAGATAGGAGAGTCAGACCCATACAGGTTAGAAAGAGCTCATGAAGACGCCGATTCCACCCAAACCAATAGAAAGGAAGAAGGAGAGGGAGAGTGCGACCACTGTGCTGGCGGGCGCCACGTGGGCGGTGCTTAGACCTGCCGGTGGGCGTGGCTGCGGGGCGGGGTCTGGTCGGTCCACTCACCGATGTGGTACAGGCCGATCCAGTCGGTGGCGTCCACCTCCTCCTTTATGTCCCAGGAGATGACCAGGTGGGCGTGGCCCAGAGTCAGCTGGTACGTGGACGCCGTGAGGGACGAGCGGCTCTCCGACGTCACCAGGTCGGTGTCGCTGTTGGCGCGCTGGAGCCCCGCCCCCCCGCCGGACTCCTCCCGGTTGGGGGGCGACGACGAAGGCGAGGAGGAGGAGGGGGGCGAGGAGGAGGAGCCCTGCACCGACAGGCTCCGGAGGTTCTCCGGGCCCAGCGTGAACGGCCGGCCGTGCGGGTTCCGCCGCCTCACCGCCAGCAGGTGCTCGCGGGCGCTGCCGTCGCCCGACGCGGGAGCCATGTCGGGCGCGGCGGCGGCGGCGGCGGCGGCGTGGGCGGGGCTGGCCGTCGCCGTCGCCATGGCGACCGAAAGGTGGGCGTGTGGGAGAGACGGGGAGGGATGCGGGCGGTGAAGGTGGCGTCGGAAGTGACGGCGGAGACGGTGGTGTGGTGTGTTGAGGGGCAGAAGAAATTGACCAAACAAATCAAAAGGGGTGGGGGAGAGAGAGAGAGAGGGGCCTCTGTGAAGGAGAGAGGGAGGGAGGGATGGGTGAGGGCACTATGTCACTTCTCTCTTGCACCATCCCGCTGTCCGCTCCCACAGGCTTCCATACCACTCGGCCCCGAGACCCTCCAGCAAGGCACGCTTCAGTCCAAAAACACACCCAAAAAAGTTGATAGTCCCGCCCTGGCCGCTGTAGGACGTTTCCGCCGCGATTCCCTCAAGCAAGGCACTTGAAGAATTCCCAGAATCCTGCAGTCAGTCATTCAGAGGAGGGGTCCCATCTACTGTGTCTCATGTGTCCCTTTTGCACAGTTTTCAAGCACGTCCCTCTCTATGACTCTCTGTCTCTCCTGTGGGGCTCCCTCTCTCTGCCTAGCCCTTGTGTCTCTCTATCGTCTCCCTCTCTCTATCGCCCATGCCTCCCTCTCATCACTGTACCACCTGTCTCTGGTTAATTAATAGTCTCAAGTCACCACGCTTCCCTTCCCCAGCCCACCCCTCTGACCTTTGAACCCACCCGCTAGCTGGGGATTTTACCACCCACCCTATCTAATTGAGGCGCCTGAGCTTTGGGAGGGGAGGGGTACCACTCCCAAAGGTCTTTGCTCAGAGGCACTGGGGCAGTGGCGGCAGCCGCCTCCACTCTCACGAGGGGAAAAGGGCGGAGGAGGCGAGAGCGTTCCGTCTCCACCCGTCTGTCGCCTGGCGCGGTCGGAAGATGGGACGCCTACGCCCCCCTGTGGGTCCAAGATGGCGGAGATAGAGGCTGGAAACCTGCAGGGAAGAGACACAGACACAGACAGAGAGAGAGACACACAGACAGAGAGACAGAGACACAGACAAAGAGAGACAGGGACAGAGACACAGATACAGACACAGACAGAGAGAGAGACAGGGACACAGACAGAGACAGGAAAGAGACAGAGAGAGAGACACACAGAGACAAAGAGAGAGACAGGACAGAGACAGGGAGAGACAGGAAGAGAACATTAGATGAAGAGCAAGAGAGAGAGGAAGGGAGGGAGAATATGGAGGCTGATCAATAATTCATAACAGTTAGGACCTTTACAGTAAATCACTCTGAACAGAGAATATGTGTTTATAAGGCACCATGCTAAAGTTACAAGAAAAAGAGGAAAAAAAGGTTGAATCTTTGACAGTCAACCACATATCACAAGACCACTGTGGCAAAGAACCACGGTCTGGAGAAGCTACACACCTAGATTTTACATTTGTCCAACATTCACAATAAAACCAATGTTACAGACATAAAATATAAAATACAAAATGGAGCAAGGCACCGGACTGCCTCTGAGAAGAACACATAATTCATGTCTTGTGTCTGCAGCTGGAAAGCCCGTCCATGCCCTCGTATCTGCATTATTGATGACATCATTTTCTTTGAAATGTCGGGTTTCCTGCAACATGCCGGGACGCATTTTTTGGTTTACATCCGCACATCGCGACGCACTGACCGAGCGGAAGAAAAGTTTACACGCGCTCTCAACGTAATCTTTATTGTTCCTTACGTCCTTCCCCCTTCTCGCTCTACCTCGCTCCCTCGCTTCACGCCTTCGCCTCGCCCCGGTTGCCATGGTGACCGGCAGAGCGGCAGCCCGGCTTTTCCACGCCACTTGGGTCAAAAAAAGTGTCCATGTGACCCAGCCAAGAGTCCCATGATCACCGTTCTGCCTCTATCTCTCTCTCTCTCTCTCTCCTCATACTAAGGTTTTGTCTCTCTGCCTTTTCCATTCTCTCTCTTTATCTCTCTCTCTCTCCCATTCATTTCTACCTCTGTTCTATATTTATCACAGTCCATTTTTCATTTCCTCTCTCTCTCTCCCCATCTATTTTTGGAGAGAAAGAGGGAGAGAGAGAGAGAGAGAGAGAGAGAGAGAGAGACACTTGGTGTGATGTCATCAACTGCTATTGTTTATAAATAACCAACACAGAGAAAGCTCTGGAATAACTACCAGAACTCACATCCTGAAAACCACCTGAACCTTCCTTCAGAAATCCTTTCTAAAAACTGGCGTTGTACAATGTTTACATTATGTTGTCAATAACGTTTAAAGACAGGATTCAACTCGCAACCCCAGATGAAGATTTCAATTGATAGCCCAACTGCTCAGTAGGCCTACACATTTTAGTATAGAAAATAAATTGACAGC
>JAXIVH010000035.1:4068247-4073247 GCA_036785325.1 Urophycis tenuis | reverse complement strand
ACAGGGTCTACTCTGCAAGATGACCGTGTTACCTTCACTCAATGGAGTCATCACACCATATACTCCGAAGCCCTGAGTGACAGAAAAGCCAAAATACCAACTTCTGCCCAGGTGCGTTCTACAATGAAATGTCCCCCAACGCCAACCCTGCAAAATGTAATCTTTAACCTGAGTGAGTGTACACACAAAGAACATTTCAATAGAGTGGCGATCCAGGCCAAAGTCCTATGGGACACACAAAGAAAACCAAAGGGAGTGCTTGGCGGACACTTAAATATCAGCATAGCATCAAAGATTGAACAGATTGAACATTTGCTGGTGGAATCGAACATGGGCTTTGTTTTCCATTCTGGATCATGGTGAACTGAGTCATCTCCAAGGACTGGTTTTATTACACCCGGATATCGTGTTTTTAGGAAAGATGGAAAACTAGGCAGAGGAGGAGGAGTTCTCCTGTATGTTCGATCATGTTAGATCATTTTAGATAGAAGTACATCCCAATCCCCTGCAAGATGTGGAAAGCATTGCTGTCTCTGTTGTATTGTCCCCTTTTATGTTTTTTACTGTTGTCGGTATATACCAACCTCTGAATTCTAATAGCATTTTTTATGACAAACTGAAATCCTTATCAAGGGAAATAGGTACCAAACTGAATTAATTTTATTAGGTTGTTGTTTTTTTTTTAAATATAAAACTAGGCTGAGATAGCGAACAGGAAAACAACTCAAAAGTATATCTGACCAGTATAATCTCACGCAAATTATTCAAACCTCAACCAGGGTTACCCAATCATCACAAACACAGATCTTATTTTTAGTAACATATCTGAAAGAATTAGAAAACTTAATTTCATCTGGTGACAGGTACTTCTGAACATAATCTGACTTTAATTGTAAGAAAACTGACTAAACAATTTTTATACAGGCAAGAGGATTAACATTATACCCAAAACCTCAGTCAGTCTATTTGAGGACAAACTAAAACAGTTGGACTGCAATGATGTTCTGCAGTCTGATGACTTAGAAAATAAATCTGACACAATGATGGCCAGAGTCAGTGAGACTAAAAATTAATTCTGTAGAAAGGTCTTACACTGGCCTAAAGAATATAATTTGCCATGGTGAAATAAATATCTGGAGGCCAATGAAGCAGAGAGATGACCACATGACAAGAGAAAACGTCAGGAATTGCGAAACAAAGTAGTAAAACAACTCAGGCAGGCGAAACCTAATTATTTTATCAATCTAATAAATTAGTCTGATTGAAATAGTAAATTAATCTCAGAAAATATCAATGATATTACAAAGGAGGGAAAATCTGTCGAAAGGCAGACAGGAGAAAGTGTAATTCTACACTTACAAACATTAGAAACTCAGGAAACTGCAGTTTTTAAAACCAGCCTCAAGCATTGGCTAAAGTCAGCACAAATGTCTCACCCCCAGCCTTCTATTGATTGTATGTACCGATTCCATCTTCTCTCATAATGACAGACTTTTATGTATTGTGCTGTTTTATGTTTTGTATTTTCTGTCGTTGTTTGTTGGCTGCTAGCTAATTGGTGCAATTACTGTTTGTTTTGGCGTAAGTTCAAGTTTCAAGTTTATTGTCACATACCAGTTAACAACATACATAATTACCACCAGTGACATTCTTGTAGCTCAGGTGAACTCAACTTTGCATAATAGAAAATATTACCAAAAATAAAAATAAAAAACAAAAAAATAAAATGAATGTACATTTAAAAATTTCACCTAACTCCATAAAATAACTATTTCTGGAAAATCTAAAAGAACTATCTGTTGTCTAAAATCCACAAATAACACCATTGGTTGTGACAGGAATACATGACAAGATGTGTATGTGTGTGTTTAGATGATACAGTAAGTGTAGAGAGTCTGGCGTGCCAGGTGTGTGTTGCCACTGGCCTGGTAGATGAGAGACAGGTTGAAGGCAATCTCTCTCTTCAGGTCAACCTGGTCCTCCTCAATACCCTGCAGAGAAAGAGAGAGAGAAAGAGAGAGAGAGAAAGAGAGAGAGCGAGAGAGTGAGAGAAAGAGAGAGAGACAGAGAGAGAGAAATCAATGAATAAAATCGATCAACTCCAAAACAATTAATGACAAAGAACTCAAAAACTCAGCAAATCCTAAAGTGAATGCTAATTAAGAGGCGACGCTATCCATGGGTTAACCATATGTGTGCATGTGCGAGTGTGTGCGTGTATATACCTCCAGGGCAGTAGGGGGCAATGCCAGGGCCTGGTGATAGTAGTGTATGGCCAGGTGGACGAGGCCCATCTGGTGCAGGGCGCGACCCAGGTTGTACAGGGTCTCCTGGCACTCACCGCGCAGCTCCACGTAGCGCCACAGGAAGGAGAAGCCCTGAACGACCGCACGGCCACAGGAAGTAAATAAAATAATAAGATACAGTCAAAATTAGGATGGCACTCCGCTAAGGTGCTAAACTCACATCACATCATTTATACTCGCATACTCAAATCTGACTCTTCGGTACAGAACCATCGTCAACTGATCGTTCAAATCATCAATCACATACATAGTACGTCTTTTTTTTTTTTAAATGGGGCTCAAATGGTGCCCAATTTGTTAGGACTTTGAGTGGATTAATTGTGGTTACAATGCTCCAAAAGAGTCCATTAGCGTCTCAGGGTTGCGCACAGTAGAAGAGGCGCAGCGCCGGCGCCAACAGGCCGTCCGCTCATCCCCGCATCTGCCTGCAGTCAACGTCACGGTACTCACATCCGCGTCGACGGAGAGAACGCAGACGCGCTCCACAGACCGACGCGCTCCACAGACCGACGATCTCAACGTGAAGCGGTGAGCGTCGGCAGCCAATTTGGATCATCGCACATAGTTTTCTAAATGAATCGCCAAACGTCAAGACGTTCTTTTTGCCTCAAGGATTGTCTGCATGTTGACTGTTCGGGGGATCAAACCCAGAATACACACACACACACACACACACACACATGCGCACACACACACGCACGCACACACACACACCTGAAGCACCGGCAGGTGCCGCTTGGAGACAAACTTCTGTGCAGCCATGTGGAAGAAGGTGAGGCCAACGCACAGGCTGTACATTGGATTACTGCCATGGGTCCTGAAGGCCTGCATGTACTGGCCTGTGGGGAGAGAGAGTGTAACACACATAGTGTGACAATAGAGTGAGATTGAGACACACAGTGTTACTGAAAGAAAGGAGACGTTTGTCTGTTCATGTGCATGTATGTGTGTGTGCACATGCGTGTGAGTGTTTGTGTGTGAATGAGCATCCAAAGAGTTCCCTCGTGATGAATAAAGCATCCATCCATCCATCCATCTATCGATCTATGGCACATGTGTGTGTATGCATGCATGTGCGTGCATAGTGTTGATGAAGGCCAAAAGGGTCAAGGCTATGCCTTATTCGCGTTAATTGCGTACATTCTTTTACGCCGTCAGAAAACGGCATTGACAACAAAAACGCTGAATTCAAATTAATTCACGTGAACGCATGTCTAAAGTTGACCCCTTTGGCCAGACACGTGTGTGCATGTGTGTGTGTGCGTGTGCGTGCGTGTGTATGTGTGTGTGTGCGTGCGTGTGTGTGCATGCGTGTGTGTGTGCATGCGTGTGTGTGCGTGCGTGCGTGTGTCTGTCTGCGTGTGTGTGCGTGTGTACCCAGGGCGTGCTTGAAGCTGCCAGACACCATGGCGTTGTGTCCACAGAGCACACACAGCGCATGGTTCTCCGGGTTCTTCAGCATCAGACGCAGGCAGAAACGGTGGTGCCGCTGGTGCTGGGAGTTCAGCGTCACCTGGGGAGGGCAACAACAATAACAACAACAGGTGAACAACAACAGGTGAACAACAGCAGCGACAACAGATGAACAATAACAACAACAACACGTGAAAATAGGCAAAAGACAACAAAAGTATGCAGCAAACACAAAAACAACACAAACAGCAACAACATTTAACACTGAGGGCATTTAGCAGTTGCTTTTGTTCAAAGCGACTGACAGCAAGTAAATTTGTCAGAAGAAGTTGAAACATTTCATTGCTGCTAATACAGTAAGAAAGTCACCGGAACAAGTTTCAAGCATTCCAATAACAAGATTAACTATTGCTAGAGTACAACATCTCTGACCTAAGATGCTAAGTGAAAAGTGCTAAGTTAGTGCAAAGAGCAATTATAAAGTGCCAAGACATACAACATACAAGTGCATGAAGGGATGTTTTTTTTTTGTAGGTAGAGGATGGATGTTAAGCAGGGTTCAGGTGAACTCTGAACAAGTGGGTCTTGAGTCTCCATGTCACGTGTACATGACATGAGCGTGTGAACAACAGGTCAACAACACACACACACACACACACACACACACACCTGGTTGAAGACGTTCCACAGCTGAGGTTTTTCATCATCGGAGGGATCCATCAGCATAATTCTAGAAAGAAAGAAATAACACTTTGATCCTCTGTAATTATTATAGGAAACGTTCCAGAAGGCACCTGCTCATTCTATATTTAACTATTGCTGACGTCTACGATGAAACAAAAGCCTCAGTGAAAGTCTCTCTACCACTCTTCCTCTCAAGACAGACTGAAGGTCTCACCACCCTCCCACTACCCTCTCGCTCTTTATCTGCCACGCCTTAGTGAAGCTGTCTCTACCTGATGTAGTCGTAGGCCTTAGTGAAGCTGTCTCTACCTGATGTAGTCGTAGGCCTTAGTGAAGCTGTCTCTACCTGATGTAGTCGTAGGCCTTAGTGAAGCTGTCTCTACCTGATGTAGTCGTAGGCCTTAGTGAAGCTGTCTCTACCTGATGTAGTCGTAGGCCTTAGTGAAGCTGTCTCTACCTGATGTAGTCGTAGGCCTTGCGGTAGTTGTGGTCGAGGAAGGCGGCAGAAAGGCCAAAGAACTCCAGCTGCTTCCTCTTGGGTTTGTTCTCGTAGAAGGAGTAGAACTCCATGGCCGAGTCCACCATGAGCTCCGCCTC
>JAXIVH010000035.1:4043247-4065747 GCA_036785325.1 Urophycis tenuis | reverse complement strand
GGGGTGTTATGAAGACAGGCTGTTACCTGTGAAACAGGGGTGCTCTGAAAACACCCCCATTAGCACTAAACTGTCCTTCTAAAAAAATCAACCAATCAGAATTTTGGTCGACCCAGAACGTATCAATCAATAAGTTGACCGGTCGACTGCGACTTTATAGCCCTAGTACACACACACACACACACACACACACACACACACACACACACACACACACACACACACACACACACACACACACACACACACACACACACACACACACACACACACACACACACACACACACACACACACACACACACACACACACACCTTCTGCGTGGCGGACGAGTCCTGCGCCAGCGTGTCCGGGTCGTACATGGGCTCCAGGGCCTTCAGGGCCGACTCGGGGCGTCCGAGCTGCTGCTGCAGCGTGGAGAGAGACAGGCGGGCGCCGAGGTGCTGCGGCGCCATCTCCACCACGCGGGTGTAGCTCTCCGCCGCTGCCTCCAGGTGGCCCAGCGCCTTCAGACACTCTGGAGGGGACGAGGGGGGGTCAGAGGTCAGCGAGGCGCGTCACTCGCCACGGGACGCGGGACAAAGGGTGACATGTCTTGCGGCGGGCGGTGACACCCCCCCCCCCGGGTGGTGTACCGGCGTGACGTAGCCAGACGACGGCCAGGTTGTACTTGACGGAGGTGACGAGGGCGGAGAGCAGCTGCAGGGCGGAGCTGAACTCCCCCTCCTCCAGGAAGGCTTCGGCTACGTCCAGGTGGAGGTCACCCACCTCCTCGGGGCTCTGGCCCATCATCTCCATCAGCAGGCCCTGGTGGTGGAGATGATGGTGGAGGTGGTGGTGGTGGAGGTAGAGAGAGACAGTGGTGGTGAGAATGCATGTCATAACGTGAAAGGGGGATGTGGAGGAGAGATGTGAGAGTAGAAGAAACAGGAGGAGGAGGAGAAAGGGGCAGAGAGAGGAGAGAGAAAAGGTGGTAAAGTAGAGGTAGAGAGGGTCCATGTCTTACGTCCAGGGGGGTGTAGACGTGCTTGTGGATGAGGCAAACCATCAGCTTGGCCCTGATGTCCACCGGGACCTTGTCTGGTACCTCCACCTCCTCAATATCACCTGACACACACACGCACACGCACACACACACACACACACACAGACACACACACGTCTGGATATCAAATTGTGGTTCCACATATTTTTCCTGTTGACTGCCCTGTCAAGGTATCGGACAGTTGGTGTAAAAATATATAAAGTGTATACTCTGTACTCACCCAGCTCCTCCTCATCCCTCACTTCAGTCTGCTCTCCTTTCTCCTCCTTCACCTTGGTCTTCTCTCCGTCACTCAGCCCCTCCTTTTCTGCCCCTCCTTCTACCTCTCCTTCCCTCACTCCCTCCGCATCCTCTTGCTTCTTCCCTCCCTCATTCCCTTTCTCACCCTCTTCCATCTTTCCTCCCTCCTCCTCCTGCTGCTCCTCCTTCTCCCCCTCTCTCTCCTCCCCGCTGCCCCCCAACTCCTGTCCCTCCTTTTCTCCCTCCCCCTCCCTCTCGGTTGGTTCCAGTGGGGGATCCGGGGGCTGCTCTGGGGTTTTCCTCCTCAACACGATGCCGGAGAACCGCACCAGCACCTGGAGAACACAGAACCACCCGCAGCGCACCTTGTAAGATCACACACACTGCACATCCAAAGAGATGAAAGTCATGAAGCAGCCGGATTGTGTGTGACTGTGTACCTGTATGAGTGTGTGTGTGTGTGTGTGTGTGTGTGTTTGTACCTGTATGAGTGTGTGTGTGTGTAAAGGGGCATTTAGCAGAAGCTTTTGTCCAAAGCGACTTACAATCAGTACATTTGTGGGGTACGACATGTGGACAGTTGGAGGAGGGGGGGGATCAAGGGGATCGAACCGAAAACCCTACAGTTAGCGGATGACACGCTCTGTCCACCCTGCTCTACCTACTGAGCTACTGCCGCCCTCGTGTGTGTACCTGTATGAGTGTGTGCGTGTACCTGTGTGTGTGTGTACCTGTATGAGGGTGTGTGTGTGTGTACTAGGGCTGTAAAGTCCCAGTCGACTGGTCGACTTATTGGTCGATACGTTCTGGGTCGACCAAAATTCTGATTGGTCGATTTTTTGCCCTGTTAATTTCATACGGTCTATGGTTAATTTCATCAGGAGGAAAGTACCAAGTGCTAATGGGGGTGTCTTCAGAGAACACCCCCCTTGTTTTCACTATTTTGGATTAGCCCAACCCACTAGAGACGGGTAGTTTGACGTTCCACGTTATTCAACGTCCGGTGGTTTGCTGAATATTTATTTTTATTTTGAGCGTTTCATTTACAGTGAGTCATCCTCTACCATCTGACCATATACCATGTCAAAGACATCGGCAGTGTGGCAGAGTTTTACCTGCTTGAGACAAAACAAATAGAAGAGACGCACACAGGAAGAAACATCGCTGCGTGACTATCTGAAGTTGTTGAATCCTTTCAGAGTCCAGAGGAAAAGAGAGTGTCTGTTGTGTGTGACAACACTGCTAACATGTCACTCTGTGTAGAAACACTAAAGGAGTCACACCAATGGTTGGACATGCAGGGCTTCAGGTGCGCTGGGCACACTTTGCAGCTGTGTATTAATGCTGCGCTCAAACAAGAGACAATCTGCAGCGCGTCATTTTGTGGCACATTTTAAAAAGGAGCACAAAACTGGAGCCAAAACTGGGCTAAAGCAGAAACAGGAGCAGCAAAATGTCCCATCAGTATGTTTCCGGTAATCATGGGCTATTATATTCACAGATGCACGTGATGCAAAACGCTTTCAGAGCCCTCCCCATTAGTTGAGTTTTAGTTGAAATTTCAGGGTTTCAGTCGACCAAGAATTTCTTTGGTTGATTACAGCCCTTGTGTGTACCTGCATGTGTACCTGTATGAGTGTGTGTGTACCTGTATGAGTGTGTGTGTACCTGTATGAGTATGTGTGTGTGCATGTACCTGTGTGTGTGTGTGTGTGTGTGTGTGTGTGTGTGTGTGTGTGTGTGTGTGTGTGTGTGTGTGTGTGTGTGTGTGTGTGTGTGTGTGTGTACCTGTATGAGTATGTGTGTGTGTGCATGTACCTGTGTGTGTGTGTGTGTGTGTGTGTGTGTGTGTGTGTGTGTGTATACCTGCAGGGCCTTGCAATGCTGGTGGCCGGCCAGGTAGAGCTCGGCGGCCATGTTGATGATGTCATCGGTGACCAGCTCCGGGTGGCGTTGCAGGGCCTCCTCCATCACGCCCAGAGCCGACGGCAGGTCATCACTCTCGTAATAGCTCCTGGCGCACACACACGTGACACGCACACAGTAAGGGTGTTTTCTCAGCGTAGCGCCGTGTGTGTGTGTATGCAGCAGTGTACGTGTCTTCATGTGTCAGCGTGCATCCACACAGGTATTCATTACCCGTTTTCAGAATGTGTGTATCAATGTGTCCTCATGTGCTTGTGTTTTCAGTTTGGGTGCATCGGTGTGTGTGTGTCCTCTTATGCATGTGTTTTTAGTTTGTGTCTCAGCTTGCTTCCCAATATTCCTCCGTTTTCTCAGGGTGAGTCCCCATAAGCCTGTGTTTTCAGTGTGTGTGCCTCAGTGTGTGTCCTCATATGCCCTCGTTTTCAGTTTCTGTGTCTCAGCATGTGTCCTAATACTCCTGTGTTTTCAGTTTATGTGTCCTCATATGCCTGTGTTTTCAGTTTGGGTGTCCTCATATGCCCGTGTTTTCAGTTTGGGTGTCCTCATATGCCTGTGTTTTCAGATTGGGTGTCCTCATATGCCCCCCCAGGTTTCAGTCCCGTCTCTCGGTCCTCACTTGGCCATGTCCTTGGAGAGCTGCATGAAGTGCTCCCCGTCCTCCACGGGCAGCAGAGAGAGGATGCGCCGGTAGCCGTCCATGCACTGCTTGTGCTCGCCCACGCGCATGTAGAGGCTTGAGCGCTCCCACAGGTAGCGCACGTTTGTGGGGTCGTACTTTATGGCTGGAACGGCAGCGGCAGGATTGGTCAGTTTGCATCCACACTGTTAACCTTCAACAACTCACGATCTCAAATTGTTTGATACAGGTCAATTAAGGAGGCACCTGGTGGTCTTTAAGTTTCGGCTGGTAGTCTCGACACCCTTCCCGCTAAACTACCCCAACCGGGTCATTAAGAAGCATGTTAGGGGCTCGAGGACGCCTACAGGTGCGGGTTCGACACCCAGGAACCCTTGGTCTTTACCCTTGCCGTAGCAGATGATGGCTTGCCGCACGTTGTCCCGGTCCAGGGACATGTCGGCCAGCTTGACCCACTCATCGCAGTCGGACGGGTTGAGGTGAGCGGCGATCAGGCCGAACTGCAGCGCCTTGTCCACGTCGCCGTTGTCCTCGTAAATCATGGCCAGCGTGGAGAAGGGCTCGTACGCCAGCGGAGCTGCAGAGGAGGGGAAGAAGAAGAAGGGGCAGAAGAATAAGAAAGACATTTTATTTTTGCTTTAATCTTAGGAGACACATCTAGACTATCTTTCCCGTAAAACAATCTTTTCAGATCCAAAACAATGTAGTTGTTTGTATAGCACATGTCCTAGAGGGGCAGGTGGGGGTTAGCCATCTTGAGCAAGGGTGTCTACAGGTACACTGAACATTGGGGATCGAACCCAGAACTGTTCATCTGGGAGTCAAACATCCTAACCGCGAGACTGTCCTACCCGTTTATCATCTAGCTTGTGGTCATTTGTCCTATGACAGTTGCATGGGACAAGCAATCTATTGGGTATGACTTATGGTTATTTCATAGGATTAAAATCATCATGTAGAGAATAGCGCTTGTGAATCAGAATGCATCATGGGAGGATTTTTTTGTTGGCGATACTCATATTGGAAATGACTCAAGAGAGCTGTAGCTGTGAAATCCTAAATCAATGTAAACATACCATAACCTAGGCTCATAAAAACGTTGTGTTTCAAACACCACGTCTTCCCATAATTATCCTTTCATGATAAACTCGTAATGTAAAAAAACAAACAACAAAACTAAAAATGGCAATGCTGCCATGCTTACAAAATGGCGGCAGTCACTGAGGCATCGTTGACATAAAGCCCTATAATACTGTAATATCTAAACATGTAAATATAGACACACACACACACACACACATACCTTGTCTGATGATCTCCATGCACATGACGATGGCGTCATCCTTCTCCCCGCGGGCGTAGCGGATGTTAGCTTCTCCCATCAGACCCCTGAGGGCTCGGGGTAGCTTACTGCGATGGCGTCGCTCCTGAGAGACACATACGTACACTTTGAAGTTTGAGCGTCACCCCTGACCCCATACATACGTGCGTGCGTGCGTGCGTGCGTGCGTGCGTGCGTGCGTGCGTACATACATACATACATACATACATACATACATACATACATACATACATACATACATACATACATACATACATACATACATACATACATACATACATACATACATACATACAAACACACACACAGACAGACAGACACAGCTATTTTCTCTCTCTTCACCTTCATCATCTTCCTGTTCTCCCGGTTCAGCTCCATCTCCAGGGCAAAGATGTCCCCCACTGTAGGGCTCTCTCCACCATCTCCTTCTCCACCTTTTTTCTTCATTTTCTTCCTTTTTCTTCTTCCTCCGCCTCCTCCTCCACCCCCGCCTCCTCTCCTCCTGGACCTGCCCTCCTTCTCCATCACCTTCTTTCCTTCCTCGACCGTGAAGTCTTTGTCGTTGGCGTCATCGACATAGCTCAAGCAATCCTCATCTTCGTCGTCCTCCTCCTGATCCTCTTCGTCCTCGTCATCTGACGACAGCGTCTTCTCTTGCAGCATAGAGGCAAAGGCCTGCTGGACCACCGTACTCACTCCCTCGTCTGCTGCACTCAGGAAGATGACAATAAATTTACTTTTTGGTTGTTTTACAAACTTTCATCCGAGGCGACTTTCAGTGTTTTTTTTTGTTTGTTGGTATGGCGTAGGCATTTTGTTCAGGGATGCCTACTCGTAGACAGCGGATGTTGGGGTTTAAACTCACAATCTTTCGGCTCGAAGTTAAATACCCTTACTGTGCTCTTTTGGGCTCTCCAGGCAGCCCAGAAAAGCAAACACAAGACAGATTTGAAAACATAAAATGCTGTATATACAGTAAATACAAGCGGCAGGGCACCTTTTATCCCGGCGCCTTGAGCAGAGGTACTGGGTTGAACATCATCTTCCTCGCCGTCTTCATCGGGACCTTTCACACTTGGTTGCAGCTGGAGAAGGAGCAGCGAAAGATGTCACTTCGTTTAATTCGTTTACATACAGAAATAATCGCTAACAAACTGCGCTACTGTTATTCGGTCCACTCACCGCTTCTCGCTCCTCTCTCCTGTGGTCAAACTCTTCAAAGGTGATCCTACCCTCCAGGTAGTCGATGAGCTCTGCACTGAAGCCCGACATCTCTGTGTGCACGGGACGGAGCCTGCGGAGCTGCTGTGATGGTTCACCACGAGTACGAATTGGACGTCAACTTTTCAGCATGAACATGAAGCATGGAGATGTCACACATCCAACATTGTAAACAAGCATGTAGTCTTGCAGGTCAGGCTCATTTGAAACCCAGCAGCGGTCTGACCCGGCTTTACTTCCGGGTTAACGTCAGGTATACAGATACAGATAACGTGTTGCTGCCATCTGGTGGTTGTATTTGATACTGCTAACGCTAAATGAATTATACTTTTGGTAGTCAACATTTATCAAGTTAACATTCCCGTTATTCTGGGTTTCACAGTTTAAGAATATTGGCGTCAAATAACAGAAAGAGGTTGATGGCTGCAGTGTTTTTATTTTAGTTTCCATGTATGTATAAACTCACTGAGCAAAAAATTAAAGCCATTGAGCACATGTGTCAAACTTAGCGGGCCAAATCCGGCCCGCTAAATCATTTCATGTGGCCCCAGAGAGAGAGCTCACAATTAATTGTTGTACCATAGTTCTGACCCTCTCATCTGTGGAAAAAAGGTTTTGAACAAAATTGATGTACTAACTTCTTCTTCATAATAGTTGTCTTTGTTTGATCTTTGAGTGATGGGATAATGTTCTTAGCATGATAAGGCATAAGGGATTTAATTATAATAACACAGAGCAATGTGTTTCCATATATCTTTACATTTATATAAATGCATTTACAATATTTGTACACTTGAATGAATAATAATCAAATGCAGAGACAGTTACTTAACAATATGTTAAGAAGTAGTTAAATGTATATAGTCTTACAGTTACAACCGGCCCTTTGAGGGTATTATATATATTATATATGTGGGCCGGGGAGGAGATGAGTTTGAAACCCCTGCTCTAGAGGAACTGGTTGCAGTTATACATATTTTTTTAGGCTATTGTTACCAGTATCTACATTGTCACATATGAAACTGGGAGTAAAGGTTGCCATCTGCTTGATTAGTCAGTGTATTCAATTGGTTAACATGTTGTACACCAACATCAGTTCTAGATTGCAGACATTACCAGCTGATCGGGTCAATTCTCTTCCTCCAGTGTAACTTTAGGAATGCCCTAAATGGATGGACACACTGCATTGTTCTCTTCACCTGTAGTCATGACTACGTATGGGTCAACTTCAGGCCCGGGGTGGCCATCGGGAGGTTCGGGAGGTTTCCCGGTGGGCCGGTCCATTTTCAAATGTCTTTTGGGCCGCTTGAGTGGGGAAAAATAACTTTGACCATTGATTTATCATCTCCTAAAGTAGACGTTCTTCATTCGTCTGACAGTTCAGCCCGAGGATCGCAGTATATGTAATATGGATTATACAAGGTACTTCTCCCCTCCCTAATATCTGAGTTGGTTGGGTCCATGGTTGGTCTTTTATTTAGCGGTACCGGTAACAGATGAGAGGACAGAAGCCCGACCAGTGTCGTTGGTTATGGAGAGCAGAAAAAGGCCAGGAGGAGCCAAAAAGGCCAGGTGTAAAAAAGAAGGGCGCTGGAAGAAGATGCTGCCAAACGTTAAAATCAACATGTAAACTCCAGCATGACATGTGTAAGTCAGCCCAAGCAGTAGGACATGGTTCAAGTGACATTTTTTTTATTTTGATATCCAATAAAAAAGGGATAGTAAGAGTTTTGCGCTGTTCATTTATTCAAATTCTTCCACCACTGCAAAAAGTGGGCCGGTCTGGGCCCAAAACTACCGGGCTGAACATAGGTCCCACTCCGGCCCCGGGTCAACATACATATTGCATTAGAATACATTCAGGGCATATAGCAGACGCTTTGATCCAAAGCGACTTACAATCAGTACATTTGTCAGAAGAAGGTGAAAGACTTAATTGCTGTTAACACGGTGAATACCACCAACAGCCTTTTGAAAAGATCTGTAAAGGTCTTCCGTGAAGGCTTATGTTAGGGTTTCACAGCGAGACACCACCTTGACATCATGAAGTCAGCTAATTAAAACAGATCCCCGCACAATCCTATCAGAAATATTCTCCTCCGAGAGAAATATTGTAATTACTTCTTCCAACACGTTGATAAATAGCGGATATTTCGAAAAGGGTTCGGGGAACGCGGCTTATCTCACCGCCCTGATTCACTGAAGGACCATGCCCCAAGCACCCTACAGTTGGTTGCCAGCCATTGTTGTTTTTAATATGTATTTTAATTCGATTAGACTGTTGGTCTTCACGCCTCCGGGCCACGGAGAGAAGAAGGCAGAGAAGAGGTGGGGAGGGCGGGGAACAGACAGAAATGGATAAACAGTCGTTGAAAGACACACAGGACAAAAGAGGCAGACAGAATTGGAAGGGCGATAAGGAGAACGAGGGGCTGCACAATGGAGTAGTGATAAATTAATGACATGAAAAGACAAACAAAAAACATGTGGGAAGGTGTGTGTGTGTGTGTGTGTGTGTGTGTGTGTGTGTGTGTGTGTGTGTGTGTGTGTGTGTGTGTGAGTGTGTGTGTGTGTGTGTGTGTGTGTGTGTTTGGGTGTCTGTGTGTGTGTTTGTGAGAGAGAGAGAGAGAGAGAGAGAGAGAGAGAGAGAGAGAGAGAGAGAGAGAGAGAGAGAGAGAGAGAGAGAGAGAGAGAGAGAGAGAGAGAGAGAGAGATAGATAGATAGATAGATAGATAGATAGATAGATAGATAGATATACTTTTTTTGATACCAGGCTGGGAAATTACAGTGTAGCAGCAGCATTACACACAGTAAATATACAAAGAATTAAAGAATAAAATGCAATATGAAAAAAAGTATAAAAATGTATAAATAAAAATAAAAATAAATTGTTGTGCAAGATAGAAAATATCAAATATATATAAGGTGCAGTGAACAATTATGTACAAACATATAAGGTGCTTGGAGACTGTTGTTATGACCAGAGAGAGATAGGGAGAGAGAGAGAGAGAGAGAGAGAGAGAGAGAGAGAGAGAGAGAGAGAGAGAGAGAGAGAGAGAGAGAGAGAGAGAGAGAGAGAGAGAGAGAGAGAGTGTCTCAGGGGGTAGTGGCTTCACCCTTAGGTCGTCCTTATTCTACTTTAGATCTCTACAGAACTCTGGTCACCTCCCTACTGCAGATAGATTGTCACCCTCCTGATGTTGTTCTGTTCTTCTACTGTGCACTCCAGCTGTGGTTGGTCCAGATCAACCTGACTAAGTCTGAATGCTTCCTGAATGGTCTGGACGGCCTTCCTTCTCCAACCACTGGATTGGAGATCCAGTTGAGGTGAGTGTCCATCAGAATCTGTACCAGAAGTGCAAAAAATCTAAAAAGAAAACAGTTTTTCTTTACATTCATTGGGAGACATCTGTGGCCAAATGCCACAAAGTACCCCGAGATTGTTAAGAAGTTTCCTGAGATAAATTCGACTAAGCTCCTAAGAATATTTTAACTGCAATTATTTTTCTTAAGTTGCAGCACAGTTATTCAAATCCATTCTTTTCTACATTCTTAGTTTTGGGCCATGTGTGTGATAAGTGTTTTATTCTATTTAGATTTTTTATACAGTATTTATATATTCTTACGACATCCAGTGTGGGCAGCAAAGTAAGAATTTCATTGCACAGGGAAACACCTTTCTTTACTGTACATATGACATTAAAAGCTTTGAATCCTTGAATCCTTAAGTGGGTAAGAAAGTGAGGGAAAATCAAGGAATAAAGAAATTGCGTAGTTAGCATAGTGTGTAGTAGCCTGGAGCTATTTGTTTTTATATCCCAATAATATTATGTATCTTGAAACAGTGAGAACCCCTTACAAATGAGCAAAAAAGTAAATAGAAGCAAAAAAGCAAAACAAAAAAAAAAGGGGGGGGCATTTGGCAGATGCTTTTGGCCCAAGCAGGAGTCACTCCCCATCTTCCGGAAGAGACTCAAGACTCACTTGTTCAGAGTTCACCTGAACCCTGCATAACATCCATCCTCCACCCTCTAAAAAAAGGGGAAAAAAAAGACCTACCCTCATGTTCTTGTGTGTTGTAAGTCTTGACACTTTATAATCACTCTTTGTAACTTGGCACTGAGCCAGAGATGTTGTATACTGGCAATGGTTAACCTAGTAATTGAAATGCTTGAAACTTGTTCTGGTGACTTTTCTGGTGACTTTCTTGCTTATCTAGCAGCAATCAAATGTTTCACGTTCTTCTGACAAATGTACTCTTTGTAAGTTGCTTTGGATAAAAATGTCTGCTAAATGGGCAGCCGCGGCCTACTGGTTAGGGCTTCGGACTTGTAACCAGAGGGTTGCCGGTTCGAACCCCGACCAGTACGAACGGCTCGAGTGCCCTTGAGCAAGGCACCTAACCCCTCACTGCTCCCCGAGCGCCGCTGCCTGCAACTGCTTCACCTCACTGTGTGCCTCACCATCACTGTGTGCTGAGTGTATTTCCACTAATTCACGATTGGGTTAAATGCAGAGACCAAATTTCCCTCACGGGATCAAAAGAGTAATTCTTCTAAATGCCCTCGATGTAAATGACTTGATGTAAATGTACAATCAGTACATTTGTGGGATTGGCATTGACAGTTGGAGGAGGAGGGGGATCAAGGGGATCGAACCACTGACCCTACTCACTGAGCTGCTGCCACCTGCATTTATAATTCTGAATTATGATTATCAATTTATATCTAGGCATGAATTATGTTATGGCAAGCAAACTGTTATCTTAATAAAGAAAACATTTAAGATCCTAGTTTTCAAGAATAGGCCTAAGATGTTATACATGTTTTCGTTAAAAAAATATATATCCAAGAAGAAAGATACAAACTTTGTTAAGATATCTTTTGCTGAATAGCAGTTTTTTCTCAACAAAAAAAGCCCAGCAGTTACAAATATTCTGAAAAGCAGACACTTTTGTGAATATGCAGGCCAAATCGATTTGTCAGCGAAACTATTGACACGGCTATCAGGGAAAGGTAAATAGCAAGCGACGGGGTGCCCTGTGTGGAAGGTTTTTGTGTTGTTGCGCTTGCTGCTGTTTTTGTGCTTTTTTTTTTATCAGGAACAATTTTTGTGCTCCGCTTGCTGAACACAAAGGCCATGGCAACAGCTCCGTAACAACCGCTAATTGTGTTTTCCTGGCCGTGTTCCTCAATGTGGCTCAATAGCCAGCTAATGATAATAAGACATTGGCATGTCTCTTGGGTTATATGCTGCTAGTACATCGTACAGCTTCCTGAGGCGAAAAATACATGGGAAAATACAGCCCGCCCGAAAAGGTAAAGCTGCTAAAGCCGCTAGTTAGCCTGTAGCTAAACAAATCATTTTCCCGCCAAATCATCACTAAATTAGTGATGACCCTGCTAATCATCACTAAAGTCTAAAAATGTTTTTTCTGCCAAACATTGCGCTGTTAATCGCTCGCTTATATATTTTTTTCTTTTGGTGATACTTCAGGTATCCACATTTTTCAATATAATCTTTATAAAAATGTTTTAACTGAATTTGCACTCATGTTACTATGAACATAATCACCAAATCGTCTTTGGTCTTTCTTCTAGGAGTTGATCCAACTGTGGGCGGGATTAGCTAACCTTATGCTAGCATGAACCAGACCGGTGGTTGCATGTCATCTATGCCGTTAGGTTACAAACCGGGATTACGGGGCCCCTACATCGCCGCCGAGATTCTCATAGCACTGATGGCGGTCATCGGAAACTTCCTGGTGTGTCTGGCAGTGAGTCGGAACCGGAGACTTCGGACCGTCACCAACTACTTCCTGGTGAGGCGCCGGTGTCGCTTTGCGGACCCGCTCTGACGGGAATCCACGAGGCTATCCAATCATGTTTGAAAATGTTGACGGCAAGATCTCAGACTAAATTCGCGTTAACCTCACAATCCCACCCAACCCTAGCTGCTCGCTAAAAGAAACAAAATGGAAGCAGCTAGCCTGCCTATTCTAGAATGTAAACAGAGTATATGTTTCCAGGTGTCCCTGTCTGTAGCGGACATCTTGGTGGGGCTGGTGGCCATCCCCTGTGCCGTGCTGACGGACCTGGGTCGACCTCACCACGACCTGCCCCTCTGCCTGGTCCTGCTCAGCATCCTCATGGTGCTCACACAGGTGGGGAGGAGATGCTCTCCCAAACAACTCTTCGCCGTTCAGTCGCTTGAGTTGACGTTTTGATTCACCGTCGCCTGCAGTGACTTCAGTTCCGTCGTTGAGGAGCTGAATATCACAATGGGCTTCTGAACGGTGACCCACGACCCCGTCTCTCTCAGAATCAGATTCACAATCACAATCACAATCAGCTTTATTCACCAAGTATGTTCACAAACATACAAGGAATTTGACTCCGGTTTTTCTGTGCTCTCAATGTACAGACAGACTAGACATACAGCTCAAACAAGACAATGAGCTAAACATAAACATTAACTACTATAAAACAATAAATAAAATAAACGAAGGTAAAACAAACATTTAGCTACTATATACAGATGTAGATAAAAATAAAAAGTATATATATATAAAAACAACAGCAATTAAATTGTAGCAGGAGGCAATAGTGCGATGGTGCAGAGTGCAAAGATGCTGGAATAAATATGCAATGATACTTTATGTACACGAGGTAGGTGGATATGACATAACATGCATGTATACAATCTACAGTATGCACAGCGTGCTTAGGTTTATATTGACAATGATGATATGTTAAAAACTGTCGAGCCTCCCCAAAATCTCTCTCTACCAGAGCTCCGTCCTCAGCATGCTGGCGGTGGCGGTGGAGCGATACGTGGCCATCCTGCGACCGTTCCACTACCAGCGGGTCATGAGCCCCCGGAACGCCCGGCTGGCACTGCTCCTCACCTGGAGCCTGGCGCTCGTCTCGGGCTCCGTGCCCCTCATGGACTGGCACAGTCAGAACCAGAACTCGGCGTAAGGCACGGTGGTGGGCGCCGTCAAAGTGTGTTTGTGGTGTTGGTGGCGGCGGCGGTGGTGGTTTGTCATGACGTGTTTGTTGTCTGTCGCCTGATCCCAGGTCGAGCCTTTGAAACTAAGGCCCAATCTCAATTCTCTATTTTACCCCTTCCCCTTCCCCTTCCCCACGCCCTTGAAACAGAGTGCCTTTACCCCTTGGTTTCAAGTAAGCTCTCGATCTTACTTGGTTTTAAGGGGTATCTACCCCTTGCCCTTATCCCTACCCCTCGATCGAAAGAGAGAATTGAGATAGCCCTTCGTCTCACGTGCACGTGCAAAACTAAGGGGAAGGGGAAAGGGGAAGGGGTAAAATAGAGAATTGAGATTGGGCCTAAGACTCAAAACTTTACCCAATCTCAATACTAGGACCTGTCTCAAATGGTCTCTAATCTAGGACTAGAAATGGCTTAATCTCCTGCCTAACCTTAGACCAGCCATAACCGAGAACCTAAAATGTATTGTTATATCTATAATATCTTACCTTAAACCGAATTATTGGTAATGTATCAAGGGGATTTCCACCAGTGATGTCTGTAGAGGAGGATCGATATAAGAGACAGAGAATGTATGAAAGGATGTGATTGCATTGGTGGATGAGGATTATGTTGAATAAGAAAGGGCAAGTAGGGATGAGTAGACACGGAGGGGATGGATAGAGGAACAGATGCGTAAGCGAGGATGACCTCAAATCAGGTTCCGCTTTTTGTGTTCCGTCCCTGCAGCTACTGCCTCTTCACCTGCGTGGTGGACATGACCTACATGGTCTACTTCAACTTCTTCGGCTGCCTCCTCCTCCCCCTCCTCTTCATGTTCATCATCTACGGCCACATCTTCTACACCGTGCGGCGCCATCTCCGACGCATCGCCGTCGCCGGGGGGGCGGCGGCCGCGGCGTCCGAGAGCGCCGGCCCGACCGCCCCGGCGGTCTCCGGCGCCAGGGACCCGAGAGGCCGCGGGACCCGGGGTAACGTGGCGGGGGAGGGCGCTCCCGCGTGGCGAGGTCCCTGGGCAGGCGCCGCCGACCCCGCGGGCGGAGGGGACGCCGCGGTGGGGGGGAGCGGGCGTGCGACCACCCAGAGTGGCGAGGGAGGTGAGGAGGGCGCCGTCTCAGCCCGGGGAGCCGCTCAGATCAGGTTTGAAGTGGGTAAGAGGGTCAGGGTGGGGGGGGATGGAATGGTTGAGGAGGAGAAGCAGGAGGAAGAGGAGGAGGAGGAGGACGAGGAGGAGGAGGAGGGTCGCGGCAGGTTAGAGGCTGTCACAGGGGTAGCTGACTCTGCGGTGAGGCACGCCTGGAGCAGGGTTGTGGGCGGAGCCTCCGGAAGGGCCGTTGGGAAGACGTCACCCAGGTTAGGGGCTCAGCGCGGGGCAGGGGGCGCACCACGCCCCGGCGTACTGCCGGGAACCGGGGCGTTCGAAGAAACAGCTGGCGCGGTTCAAACCAAGCCCCTCAGACCCGTGATCCAGACGAGGACCACCGCGGTGTTCCGTAAAATGTCGAGGCACTCCGCCACAACCTCGTGCTTCGGCGCGGACGACCGCCCTCTGGGGTCGGCGGCGGAGGCCAGCAAACCCGTCTCGGCGCGAGCCTACCTGGAGGTCCAGAAGGCCACCTCGCTTTTCCTGGTCCTCTTCCTGTTCATGGTGTGCTTGATGCCCATCCACCTCATCAACTGCATCCTGCTGCTCCGCCCGCAGTGCCCTGTGCCCATGCCCATCACGCTGGGGGCCATTTTGCTGTCCCACGCCAACTCTGCGCTGAACCCCCTGCTGTATGCCTACAGGATGAGGTCTTTCAGGCACACACTCAGAGGAATGTGCTCGTGGATAAGTCCACTGAAACGCCACTAGAGGGCAGTAAAATCATGCGCACAGCAGTACACGAGAGAAATACGTGATTCTACAACCGCTATTTGTATCTCGATTATTACGTCTGTGAATAATGTTTAATAATAGACTTGCAGTGGCTAGGGATCGTATCAGCATAAGAAAACAAGAAGCCATCGCTATTGAACCTAGATTGAATGTGGTGTAGGCCTACTGTTCTCCAGGTGTTTTTAATCTCTTGTAGAGCTGTTTAGACAGAAATAATAGAAATCATCATCACATCTCCCTTTGCATCGCAATCGCTCGACCGTTTTCAAAAGCTGAATCACTGATTCAAACCTCTATACGTCTAGGTTGTATACTGTGTGTATACATGGACACCATCAAATGCTATCTTTAAGTTAAATATTGTCTTTTAATTTGGACATATGACTATGAAATAGCCTGTGTCTTTGTACATTCTTCAAAAGACAATGAATAGCCTAGATGTTTAAGAATATAATGTGTATTATCAAACAATCTCAGAATTCACAAAAACAAATCAAGGTTTCAAACTGATAAAGTGTAACATTTATTTTCCTGAATATTAAAAGGTGTTGAAGTGAAGAGTTGTACTCCCTGCTCCCTCCCTCCCTCCCTCCCTTTCTCCGCCATTGAGACGTGTTGCATTTCACTAGCGTGATCAGCCAAGATGGACTCCCCGAATCAGACCTGATTGGCCAGAAATGAGCTGGGAGCGGTATAAAATATAAATGGTCTCATACAGAGGCAGGGCTAGAAACGGATATTCTCAGAGCATTTCACTCACTGCATGTACATCGTACATCTCTTCTTGTATAGGCCTACTTCACTCCCACTCCAACTGCATTATCCGTTGTATCCATCTTATGCTGCTCATCATACCTCACTAGGTCACTTTACTTTTTGCTGTTGTATTGCACTACTTACTGTACAAATCCCCTGCACTATCCCAACCTATTATTTATTACCATACTGTGTACATACTGTAACTACCCATACACCCATCTATACTGTACTGTATATTTGTACATATCAGTAGGCCTACTACCTACCTGCACTGCATCTGTTATCTTACTGCGCCACTTAACTTTACTACTCATATTGCACTATATGACAATTCATGTACATACTGCACCTTAATCACTCCTATAAACTACAGACGTGGTTGGAATGCCAACCACATTTCGTTGTCTCAACTGAGTGATGCCTGTAAAAACCAGGACAGAGAACATGTGCTTTTCAAAATGTAACAATTATTATGAAAAGCTTTTCCTGTTGTATAGGGATTTTTTTTTTGGTGTAGTGTATTTATAAAAGAGACCGAGTTTAGAGAGCCGGACCAATTAAAAAACAACAGTGCCTCATTGACGAACAACATGAGCTGAAAATTATCTTTCAATTAATAATGGTGAACAACAACGACACAACAAACACGTAAGCACTTCAACATAACTGCGTGCTTTATTGATATACAGTAAAGCATTTTATAATACAGTAGTAAGGCATATATTTGGTGGAATCTGATATGTTGTGGAGTATCAATGAGTAATTGAAGGGAGGGAAAAACATGACAAAGAAATTAACCGGGGGGCCGGGGGGGGGGTTAAATACAGTTAAAGTTAAACCTTTTTAGCTCAATGGGAAACCCAGTGTGTGAATAAAAACACCTTCAGATCATGCTCAGAGCGCGCGTGACGTCTCGACGTGCGCCTTTCCAAAACCGACACGCGTTGAAGAAAATGAAAGGGACTGCATTAGGTCACACATGCTGATATAAACACCTCACACGGCACACAACTAAATATATCAGATTAACGACTTCAACCAAACCAAAACGAGTGAGCGCAATCGGGTTTGCTTTGCTTTTAAAACACAGGGACGACCGCGTCCCGTGTGTGCGACAGACGGCGCTAGGCTAACGGTCACTCATTAGACAAGACGAGAACATGACTCAAATTATTTCCAGCTGTGAAGGCCGTGCGATGGAAAGAAAACAGCCCACAGAGGAGAGAAGGGCATGTATCTTTTGACATTCAGATTCGACGCGTGGTCACACGCTGGCATCCTTATGTCAGTTGGCAAAGCCAACGCTGCACAATGTGTCTGTTAATGAATTGGAAAGGAACCGCTACAATGATGGTGGTAAGGGGGTACGAAGACAGTAAATGTCTTGAACCACATTCATTCGAGGTAGCGCTCAAGGGGGGGGGGGGGGGGGGGGGAAGGAATATAGATGATGTTGAAGAAATGACCTCTAGGTAGTAGCCAGCCAGTAATACTGTCGTGCTCTGATCCAAATGAGACAGAAAACAAAACAAACATACTAAATCCAGTATTATTATCATTATTTTTTTTAGCAATAAAATGTTACGCGATGCTCTATCACATACAGTATGCGCTCCTAGGGAAGCAAGAACACTCCAACCTGAACAACACAGTAACTTCAACACAAAAAGAAATACACATTTACAGGAACCCTTACTTCCTGTGATTCCATCGTCGCAGCGATGTACTGCTTGCGTTGCATTCCAGTAAATTCCAGTGCCAACATCGATAGAACGCGTGCACTTACAAAAAAAAAAAAGGCCCAGGGCAGAACCAAAGAAGCAATGGATGAGTTGTTTTTGCAGTTGTTTTTTGAGATAAATCTGTGTATTAAAATCAGAGATTCTGACTACGACACTGTATCGTCATCAGAGCTCTCTCAAGATGTAGTCGTTTCATTTTGGATGATGTGTATATATTGTGTTAACACGATGAATATTCCTTCCTATTAGCTAACGGCTAAAGCAAGTAGCTAGCAACATTATCAGTGCCATTAAATTAGCTTGAAACAAAAATATATAATTAGACTACAGTTTTGATTTTAAACTCAGTTGAAATATGAATTAACTGGATTATTCACAATAGCTTATTTAACGAAACATGTTCGGGACGGTTAAACAAAACAAAAAAAAAAAAGTGATTAAGTTTAGTTCAGTCAGGTGACATACCTCAACATTCAGTTTAAATACCCAAATTCTAATTGAAAAAGAAAAGGATAAAAATATTTCCCTAAATGTGTTTCATATTGCTAAGCAACACACTGGCCTAATGGCAGTTCTGAAATGGGCCTTTTTTTTTTAGAACTCTATGGATATAGCACTTTGTCTTAAAATTAAATATAAGGTATCCATAAATACATAATTAATTGGGAGGATGCATTATTGGATGGATAGATGGATGGATGGATAGATGGATGAAGATTAAAAATATGGAGAGTGGGTGGAACAAAGATGCTTTATGCAATGTGGTGGCAGGCACCTCTCTCCCCACACACACACACACACACACACACACACACACACACACACACACACACACACACACACACACGACAAAATCCTTAAACATCTTCGCACTGACACACACTTAATTCCAGAGTGCCCGTTTTGCCTTGACAGTAGTATATATTCTGTTGTAGAAAGACACGTTCCCCCTTAGAAAGCACCCATATGACTACAATCATTCTTTTTCATTACAAATGTCTGAAATGCGTCCTTTTTTTTTTTCAGTTACAAAGAGATGGCAAATATACGATCACGTCGAATACATTTATGTGTATTTAGTCTTTCTTTGATTTTTCCCTCTCGGTTTTTTTTTTTTTTATACAATTGCATAGAAGTTTAAAAACCAGCCTCTGTTAATAATAAAACCATTTTAGGACTTTTTTTAAGAAACTACTGAAATCTACAAGTTATAATTTTTGTCATTTTCTAATTGTTTTTTATGTCATTGTGTGTAACTGCAGTCCTTCACAAAAATAGACGTTATATATATTCTCTTTGTAAACTGTGTTCAATCCAGTTGTTTGACTAGAAAAGCATGCGTTTGATTGGTGAGGGAGGGGGAGGGGAATGAAAGGCAGGGAGAAGGTAGTGGGCGGGACCTGGGGAGAAGAGGGGCTTGGGTTGGAGGGGCGGGGCCTAGTGCTATTCCCCGTTCTGCTCGTCCGTCATCACGTTGACCAATGACTCCATGGCTCGACCTAGGTCATCTGCCATATGGAACAAACTGCCCACACTGGGGCCTGGTGGGACAGAGAGAGAGAGAGAGACATTGTGAGATTTATTTTCACATCTTTGTACTTTATATGTCCAACTCTAAAGCTGCCAGCACCACATTTTGGTTGCCCCACTTTGTTTTGGTTTAATTGCGGTTTGGTTGAGTCTCATGGTTCTCATGTACTTGTTCGACCACCAGATGCATCAGACTCAGTCAGAACACAATTGAATCAAAAAGTGGGGCGAGCACTGAGATTGCAGCGTTAAGTCTTTTTTAAATATATTCAAAAGTGTTTACATTGCCCACGTGTACGTTGGTTCACGTTTTCCATGAAACGTACCTTCATGGTAAATGTTTACCATTACATATACAATCAGATTATATTTAATTACATTATGTATCCTTTGTTACATTCTCTGCTTGCTTTCGCAATGTCAACATTTGTTTTGCATGCCAATAAAGCCCCCCCCCCCCCTCTCTCTCTCTCTTTATTGAGAGAGAGACAGAGAGAGAGAGAGAGAGAGAGAGAGAGAGAGAGAGAGAGAGACAGAGAGAGAGAGAGAGAGAGAGAGAGAGAGAGAGGGAGAGAGAGAGAGAGAGAGAGAGGGAGAGGCCGAGGCTGAACAACAGAGAATGACGCACAGTCACACGTTGAGGTGGACAACACAAAAGCCTGAATGAAGAGACAGACCTGTATTTTCCTCCAGCAAAGTACAAGAATGTGCATTTATTAATAAAGTTAAAAAAAAAATGAATTGAAAAACAGCGAGAGGTGTTTTCAGAGACCTGCACTTAAAAAATGATGGCGCAATAGTGATGCTCGAGAGCTTAAGTCCAAGTCAAACGAGAGAGACATGAAGGAGACAGAGAGACCACAAGACATAAGAGAGAGAGACACAAAGACATAAAAGAGTCATGAGAGAGAGAGACAGAGACAAGACAGAGAGAGAGAGAGAGAGAGAGAGATAGATAGAGATATAGAGCTATAGACAAAAGACAAGACAGAGACAAAGGGAGCTAAAGAGAGATAGACGTGAAGACAGAGATAGAGACATAAGGACAGAGAGAAAGTGAAGAGGTAAAGTTAGAGACAAAGACAGAGAGAAAGAATTAAAGTTAAATACAAAGACAGATAAAGAGTTAAAGTTAGAGACAGTAGGGCTGTAAAGTCCCATTCGACTGGTCAACTTATTGGTCGTTACGTTCTGGGTCGACCAAAATTCTGATTGGTTGATTTTTTGCCCTGTTAATTTCATACAGTCTATAGTTAATTTCATTAGGAGGAAAGTACCAAGTGCTAATGGGGGTGTTTTCAGAGCACCCCTGTTTCACAGGTAACAGCCTGTCTTCAGAGAACACCCCCATTGTTTTCACTATTTTGGATTAGCCCAACCCACTAGAGACGGGTAGATTGACGTTCCACGTTATTCAACGTCCGGTGGTTTGCTGAATATTTATTTTTATTTTGAGCGTTTCATTTACAGTGAGTCATCCTCTACCATCTGACCATATACCATGTCAAAGACATCGGCAGTGTGGCAGAAGTTTACAGTGTGTCATCCTCTACCATCTGACCATATACCATGTCAAAGACATCGACAGTGTGGCAGAAGTTTACCTGCTTGAGACAAAACAAATAGAAGAGACGCACACAGGAAGAAACAATCGCTGCGTGACTATCTGAAGTTGTTGAATCCTTTCAAAGTCCAGAGGAAAAGAGAGAGTCTGTTGTGTGTGACAACACTGCTAACATGTCACTCTGTGTAGAAACACTAAAGGAGTCACACCAATGGTTGGACATGCAGGGCTTCAGGTGCGCTGGGCACACTTTGCAGCTGTGTATTAATGCTGCGCTCAAACAAGAGACAATCTGCAGCGCGTCATCTTGTGGCACATTTTAAAAAGGAGCACAAAACTGGAGCCAAAACTGGGCTAAAGCAGAAACAGGAGCAGCAAAATGTCCCATCAGTATGTTTCCGGTAATCATGGGCTATTATATTCACAGATGCACGTGATGCAAAACGCTTTCAGAGCCCTCCCCATTAGTTGAGTTTTAGTTGAAATTTCAGGGTTTCAGTCGACCAAGAATTTCTTTGGTTGATTACAGCCCTAAGAGACAGACAGAGAAAAAGCGAGAGGCATAAAGATGGAGAGCATAAGAGAAAGGGACAGAGAGAGAGCGAAAGACAGATAGAGACAAAGACAGAGAAAGGGAGACAGAGAGAGAGAGAGAGAGAGAGAGAGAGAGAGAGAGAGAGAGAGAGAGAGAGAGAGAGAGAGAGAGAGAGGGAGAGAGAGAGATTAAGAGAAAGAGAAAGACAAAAACAGAGAGGAGACAGAGAGAGAGCTAGAGAGAGATAGAGAGTGAGTGAGAGAGAGATAGAGAGTGAAAGAGAGACAGAGAGAGACAGACAGATCAAGAGACAGAGAGAGACAAAAACAGAGAGAGAGACAGAGAGACAAAAACAGATCAAGAGACAGAGAGAGAGAGAGAGAGAGAGACAAAAACAGATCAAGAGACAGAGAGAGAGAGACAAAAACAGATCGAGAGATAGAGAGAGACAAAAACAGATCGAGAGACAGCGAGAGACAAAAACAGATCAAGAGACAGAGAGAGAGACAAAAACAGAGAGAGACAGAGAGAGAGAGACAAAAACAGATCGAGAGATAGAGAGAGACAAAAACAGAGAGAGAGACAGCGAGAGACAAAAACAGAGAGAGAGACAGAGACAGCAAGAGGAGCGACTGACCTCTTACAGGTGGCCCCGTCTCCCTGCTGGACCGTGGGGTTTGGTGGGGGTGAGGAAAAAGAAGGAAGGAAGATGGAAAGAGAGACAGGGAAGAGAGGAAAAAAACACATCAGCTGACACACCCACCCAGGAGGGAGACCTGACCTATAACCTTTGACCTGTTGGAAAAGTTTGTGCCTGAAAATAAAGAAATAGCTTCTCTGGCTTCGGGCACAAGTGTGTATGACATCTCCGTCAAACAGTGAGTGTAAAATATTAATTTTATGGTGTAATACAATACAATGAATGCTTACAGGCTGAATTATACGCACAACAAAACAATATCAACGATGGGGCGTGGCTGCGACCCTTTTGGCCTGCCGTAGGTGCGTGCCTGAGTGTGTGTGTGTGTGACAGAGAGCTCACCCTGGCTGTGGGGGAAGGAGTTGTT
>JAXIVH010000035.1:4030747-4035747 GCA_036785325.1 Urophycis tenuis | reverse complement strand
TAGTGAAATGGAGAAGAGTAAGGTTTAGCATTTAGGGCTGAACACTTTTTTTTCATTGTTTCTGTCCACCCAGATATCACATTTCAGCTGCCACCACACTCGGGCCCATTCGTCCTGTCCCTCTCTTTGCTCTGTTAAAGTCCTTCTCTTACATTTCACTAAAATAATAGGGATACACAAAATTTTTTATGTGGGAATGTAATTATTCCATTGGCTTCTAGTCAAAACATATATATGTATATATATATATAATATATATATATATATGTATATATACATGTACATATATACACATATATACATGTATACATGTATACTTATAAGCAATTCTGTACTGTACACTAAAAGGCCCATATCCCGATAATAACGGCAATATGAATTATTAATAGACATAAACATATATTCTATGACATTCAACAATTAGCGTTCAATATCAATCAGGATCCATAACGGCACACGGCCGCGTGTGCCGCCCATAATCAATTAACTCAACGGGCTCGTTGACCAATCAGCAGACAAGGCGAGCCCGTCGTCACACACACACAGTGGGACGACCAGGAAGGAAGTGGAAAAGTAAACAAAGTGGTTCCTCACATGCTCTCATTGGGAGAGATACTGTCATTCAGATACGAGCCATTACGGTTCTCCATTTCAGCTAGCCTACAGGGTGGGAAGGAAGAACAGCAACAGCAAGTCAGCATGAACAGCAGGAACCCCCCGCCCCCCCCCACCCCCACCAGGCCCCCTCCCCGCCGGGCGCTTAAACCCCCGGGCAGAGCTACGGATTCAGAGTAATAATTATAATAATAATAATAACAATAACGATGATGAGAATAATTACGATAATTATAATCATTATGATAATTCATGGCATTCAAACAGCGCTTTTCACGTCAGGTTGTCTCGGGACAGGAGTCGGGCGAACAAACGTCTCGGTTCAGAGCGGTCGCGGCCTCCCCGCCCGGGGCCCCGCTGGGGTCACGGGTCAGCGGCCCTGATGCCGCTGACAGCGATCGTATCGCTACAACGATCAGATAAGTCTCCCTCTCTCTCTCTCTCTCTCTCTCTCTCTCTCTCTCTCTCTCTCTCTCTCTCTCTCTCTCTCTCTCTCTCTCTCTCTCTCTCTCTCTCTCTCTCTCTCTCTCTCTCTCTCTCTCTCTCTCTCTCTCTCTCTCTCTCTCTCTCTCTCTCTCTCTCTCTCTCTCTCTCTCTCTCTCTCTCTCGTCTCCCGCGGCCGGGCGGGTTAACGTTTTGAAACACCCCCGAGGAGGGCGGTGGCGCCGGGCGTTTCCCACGGCAACGCCGCGGAACATTCCGAGCATTTCACCGATCTGACGCGGCAACGTGTGGGGTGTTTTTTTTTTTTCCTTCTCTCCTCATCCTGCTCCTCCTCCTCCGAGGGAGATCGTCGATACCCGTGTCGCTTTGGCGGCGAGAGTCGAGACCCGAGGTGCAGGTGGGAGAGAGGCGACCGAGGGGGAGGGTGACCCCCCAGCAGCGCCTGGTCCACGGGCCTCTGGTGGCGGTCGGTGGACAGAACAGCGGGGGGGGCGCTGACGGCCAGGGCGACGTGGCGACGGTCCGGTCTAGAGGTGCGTTTCCCCGGAATTCGTTTCGTCCCGTGACCCCCCCCCCCCCCGTTTTTATATCTACTGTATATCTTATCAAATCGTCCAACCTCCCACAACCCCAAAAGCTGCTTCCAGTGTGTTTAAACACCGTGGTGGGACTGAGAGCATCGGGCCCCGGGTATCGGCCCCAGGTAGGCCTCAGTGTCGAACCGGGGCCCCGATGAGACTCACAGTCTCGCTGACCTACGTGGGGATCCCACTGGTGGTGGTTGAGTTACCACAGCCTCATGGATGGAGAGTCACCCTGAGGTCCTGTGGGTTACTATCAAGCTGGGGCCAGGATGGGGAGGGTATGGCCACAGGGTGTGTGTGTGTGTGCGTGCGTGCGTGCGTGTGTGTGTGTGTGAGAGTATGTGTTTGCCTGTGTGTGAGTATGGGTGTGCGAAGTGTGTGTGAGTGTGTGTGTGTGGGTGTATGTAGTATGTGTGTGTGTGTGAGAGTATGTGTATGTGTGCATAGTGTGTGTGAGTATGTGTGTGTCCGTGTGAGCGTGTATGTGTAGCGTGTGTGAGTATGTGTGTGTGTGAGTGTGTGTGTGTGTGTTTGGGTGTACGTAGCATATGTGTGTGTCTGTGTGTGTGTGTGTGTGTGTGTGTTTGGGTGTACGTAGCATATGTGTGTGTCTGTGTGTTAGTGTGTGTGTGTATCCAGCCCTAGGCTATAGTGGCTGGTGTCAAGCGTCCCTCTCTGGGATCAAACACACGGCCTGTAGCTCCTATGCTGGTATTTATTCTCCCCCCCCCCCCCCCCCCCCCACACACACACACCTTGCAGCAATCTATTAGCTGATTGTTAGACAGATTCATTGATTTGATCTGGCTGGCTTCTCACTCCCTGCCGTCCCATTCGTCTCACACATTAAACAACAATAACGTCACACCTTTGCCACAACGACTGCGCACCTTAATGTGCTGATTTCGGACTCCCAATGGCTTTCTATGAACACAGAATGTGTTAGTTCGGTGGACAAACCGCTGCTTGAGATTGCCCTAAAAGCGAGGGACTAAGCAGTGAACGGCTGGAGAGGTGGTCACGCTGAATTCTAACCTTGCGTGTCCCCTCAACGCACTCCTGTCTCGCTGGGCCTCCTTTGAAGCATGCTGCTGCTGCAGGTCTTACAATCCACGTGGCGTTCCTAACATTGATGTGCTCTCTGGGCTTACCCGCAAGTGGTCATGGATAAAGGCGGCAGCTAAAATGTCTAAACAGGGTGAGCGGTGGGACCCTTTGGTCTCAGACTCTCAGCCTGCTCGAGGAGAACACACTAAAATGGGGCAAGGCACTCGGACGGTTCCTGCGTCATTCTGGTGAATCGGCCGTGCGTATCGCTCGGTCGGGTTCTTACCGGCTGGCGTAGTGCTCGATGCGAGTGTGCGTATCATCGTGGGAGAGCTGGGGGGACGAGCCAGGCCTGGGAGATCGGGATAGAGATAGACAAAGAGAGAGAGAGAGAGAGAGATCAACAGAGAGAGACAGAGACAGAGAGAGAGAGACAGAATGAGAGACAGACAGAGAAAGGAGAGAGAGAGGGAGAGACAGAGAGAGAGACAGACAGACAGAGAGAAAGTGAGAGAGACAGAGAGAGTGAGACAGAGAGTGAGAGAGAGACAAACAGAAAGACAGACAGAGAGAGAGAGACAGAGAGACAGAGAGAGAGAGAGAGACGTACAGTCAAGACCGAAACTGTCTCTCCATATCAAAGCTATTTGTGGAGACACAGCTGTGACGCAGAGACACACACACGCGTGCGCGTGAGCCAAGATGTGCATGAGTGCACAGTAATGAGGATGAGGCGGGCCGCAAGCTGTAGGATGAAGAGTATCCTTGTCATCTCCGCCTATAGCTTACATACGGCGCACAGTGTCAGGAATAGCGTCACACAATGAGCATGGACATGTGTAATCAGTGTGAGTGAGTGAGTGTGAGAGAGAGTGGGAGAGACAGTGAGAGAGAGACCTCAAAACTCAATCAGACAGAATCCTCTCACTGGCCTAGAATGCACTTGGTCGTTCTGTTCAACGTAACTTAATGTGCACTGTTGTACTACCAAAGTATCTTACAAACCTCTGTTTATAGGGTCTATCTCATGCTGGACTTTTAAAATATGTGTAGAGTTCCATATTTTACTTTTCATATGTTTATATATTCAGGTTTTGTTGCTATATTACGGGTCTAACTTTGTGTATTTGACTTGTGACTCATATTTTCTGGACTTCTTTTTTCACCTGTGTTGGAAATGCAAATCCCTCCCAATGTACATTTTGTTTCACATGCCAATAAAGATTTTATTTTATTTTAACTGACAACCAGAGAAAGAGAGCGCTACACAAACTAAAGGCTAGTGGCAATTACAAGTCCTAATCATGATAGTACGGGTGTTAGCGTGTGTGTGCAAGCTTCACTATTTCTGTACATGCCTGGAATAGAAAGGAACACTGCATTTACAATCTGTGTGTGCGCACATTTATGTGCTCTGACTGTGCACGATTCCTGTGTGTGGGCTTGTGTGTGTGTGTGTGTGTGTGTGTGTGTGTGTACGGGTGCGTGTGGTGTGTGTGTGTGTGTGTGTGTGTGTGTGTGTGTGTGTGTGGGTGTGTGTGCGTGTGTGTGTGCGTGTGTGTGTGCGGGTGTGTGTGTGTGTGGGTGTGTTTGTGTGTGTGTGTATGTGTGTATGTGTGTGCGTGTGTGTGTGTGGGTGTGTGTGCGTGTGTGTGTGTGTGCGGGTGCGTGTGGGTGTGTGTGTGTGCGGGTGCGTGTGGTGTGTGTGCGTGTGGGCGTGCACACACGTGTGACAGCAGTACTCACGGATGCTCTACGGGCCAGAAGTTGATCAGAGTGACAGGACTGCAAGACAAAAAGATGAGGAGATGATGACACAGGAAGTGGGAGGAGACCACACCGCAAAGCGTGATGGGAGATGTAGTGTGAACAGCAGCCAGCTGTGCGACTCAACACAAGCAAAGGGGAGGCGCAACGCTGTTGTTCGAGGTCGCTCGTCGCCCCACCTTCAGTGAACGTACACCTTCACTTCTGTGAACGTACACCATGCTGGTCCCCCTGGCCCGACTGTTCTTCACCAAGGTGTGCAAGGGTGTGCGAGAGAGTGTGTGTGTGAGGGAGTGGGTGAGTGAGTGAGTGTGTGTGAGAGCGTGTGTGTGTGTGTGTGTGAGGGAGTGGGTGAGTGAGTGAGTGTGAGTGTGTGTGTGTGTGTGCGTGAGTGCGTGTGTTTGTGTGTGAGTGTGTGAGTGTGTGTGTGCGAGTGAGTGTGTTTTATGAGAGTAAGTGAGTGAATGGCAAAGACAGAGTGACAGTTTGCGAGTGAGTGTGTGAGGGAATGAGAGAGAGAGAGACAGACATAGAAAGAGTGAG
>JAXIVH010000035.1:4027440-4030547 GCA_036785325.1 Urophycis tenuis | reverse complement strand
CACACACACGCACGCACGCACGCACACACACACACACCCTGTGGCCATACCCTCCCCATCCTGGCCCCAGCTTGATAGTAACCCACAGGACCTCAGGGTGACTCTCCATCCATGAGGCTGTGGTAACTCAACCACCACCAGTGGGATCCCCACGTAGGTCAGCGAGACTGTGAGTCTCATCGGGGCCCCGGTTCGACACTGAGCCTACCTGGGGCCGATACCCGGGGCCCGATGCTCTCAGTCCCACCACGGTGTTTAAACACACTGGAAGCAGCTTTTGGGGTTGTGGGAGGTTGGACGATTTGATAAGATATACAGTAGATATAAAAACGGGGGGGGGGGGGTCACGGGACGAAACGAATTCCGGGAAACGCACCTCTAGACCGGACCGTCGCCACGTCGCCTGGCCGGGTCAGCGCCCCCCCCGCTGTTCTGTCCACCGACCGCCACCAGAGGCCCGTGGACCAGGCGCTGCTGGGGGGTCACCCTCCCCCTCGGTCGCCCTCTCTCCCACCTGCACCTCGGGTCTCGACTCTCGCCGCCAAAGCGACCACGGGTTATCGACGATCTCCCTCGGAGGAGGAGGAGCAGGATGAGGAGAGAAGGAAAAAAAAAAACACCCCACACGTTGCCGCGTCAGATCGGTGAAATGCTCGGAATGTTCCGCGGCGTTGCCGTGGAAACGCCCGGCGCCACCGCCCTCCTCGGGGGTGTTTCAAACGTTAACCCGCCCGGCCCGAGAGAGAGAGAGAGAGAGAGAGAGAGAGAGAGAGAGAGAGAGAGAGAGAGAGAGAGAGAGAGAGAGAGAGAGAGAGAGAGAGAGAGAGAGAGAGAGAGAGAGAGGAGAGAGAGAGAGAGAGAGAGAGAGAGAGAGAGAGAGAGAGAGAGAGAGAGAGAGAGAGAGAGAGAGAGAGAGAGAGAGAGACTTATCTGATCGTGTAGCGATACGATCGCGTCAGCGGCATCAGGGCCGCTGACCCCGTGACCCCAGCGGGGCCCGGGCGGGGAGGCCGCGACCGCTCTGAACCGAGACGTTTGTTCCGCCCGACTCCTGTCCCGAGACAACCTGACGTGAAAAGCGCTGTTTGAATGCCATGAATTATCATAATGATTATAATTATCGTAATTATTCTCATCATCGTTATTGTTATTATTATTATTATAATTATTACTCTAATCCGTAGCTCTGCCCGGGGGTTTTAAGCGCCCGGCGGGGAGGGGGCCTGGGTGGGGGTGGGGGGGGGGCGGGGGGTTCCTGCTGTTCATGCTGACTTGCTGTTGCTGTTCTTCCTTCCCACCCTGTAGGCTAGCTGAAATGGAGAACCGTAATGGCTCGTATCTGAATGACAGTATCTCTCCCAATGAGAGCATGTGAGGAACCACTTTGTTTACTTTTCCACTTCCTTCCTGGTCGTCCCCCTGTGTGTGTGTGACGACGGGCTCGCCTTGTCTGCTGATTGGTCAACGAGCCCGTTGAGTTAATTGATTATGGGCGGCACACGCGGCCGTGTGCCGTTATGGATCCTGATTGATATTGAACGCTAATTGTTGAATGTCATAGAATATATGTTTATGTCTATTAATAATTCATATTGCCGTTATTATCGGGATATGGGCCTTTTAGTGTACAGTACAGAATTGCTTATAAGTATACATGTATACATGTATATATGTGTATATATGTACATGTATATATACATATATATATATATATATATATATATATATATACATATATATGTTTTGACTAGAAGCCAATGGAATAATTACATTCCCACATTAAAAAATTTTGTGTATCCCTATTATTTTAGTGAAATGTAAGAGAAGGACTTTAACAGAGCAAAGAGAGGGACAGGACGAATGGGCCGAGTGTGGTGGCAGCTGAAATGTGATATCTGGCGTGGACAGAAACAATGAAAAAAAAGTGTTCAGCCCTAAATGCTAAACCTTACTCTTCTCCATTTCACTAACTGTGCAACCCTGTTGCAATCCGCTGTAAATCCAATTATCTTGTTTCATGATTGACAGTTGCTTCTAGACCTAGCATAATGCTATATATGCACCAAGTGTAGTTCTATATGTACCTAGCATAATGCTATATATGCACCTAGTGTAGTTCTGTATGTGCCTAGTGTAATGCTATGTGCACCTAGTGTAGTTCTGTATGTACCTAGCGTAATGCTATGTGCACCTAGTGTAGTTCTATATGTACCTAGCATAATGCTATATATGCACCTAGTGTAGTTCTGTATGTGCCTAGTGTAATGCTATGTGCACCTAGTGTAGTTCTATATGTGCCTAGCGTGATGCTATGTGCACCTAGTGTAGTTCTATATGTGCCTAGCGTGATGCTATGTGCACCTAGTGTAGCTCTATATGTGCCTAGCATAATGCTATGTGCACCTAGTGTAGCTCTATATGTGCCTAGCATAATGCTATGTGCACCTAGTGTAGCTCTATATGTGCCTAGCGTGATGCTATGTGCACCTAGTGTAGTTCTACATGTGCCTAGCATAATGCTATGTGCACCTAGTGTAGCTCTATATGTGCCTAGCATAATGCTATGTGCACCTTGTGTAGCTCTATATGTGCCTAGCGTGATGCTATGTGCACCTAGTGTAGTTCTACATGTGCCTAGCATAATGCTATGTGCACCTAGTGTAGTTCTATATGTGCACCTAGTGTAGCTCTATATGTGCCTAGCATAATGCTATGTGCACCTAGTGTAGTTCTACATGTACCTAGCATAGAGCTGTACGCTAGGGTCACCAGACATACCCTCTTTTTAAAAGGACAGTTCCCGACTGGAGCTGTCTCAGGAAATGTCCCCGTTTTGCAAAAAGGATTTCTATAATGCATGAACACATTTCAAAATGGCAAAGGGCCTAGCTTGCTCATGAATATTCATTTTGAGACGTTTGGTGGCCAGTCTCGTGTCTATCTGATTGGCTGTGACGTGTCCTTCCTAAGCTAGCCTGTCGACTTTATACCATAAGCAGGCATGATCGCTAGGCTATCAATGCAATACAGAACGATTCCCTTAAAGCTTAAAACTTATCATAGTGAACCATTGAGCATGTCGGCTACTGCCCAATAATCATCTAGAG
>JAXIVH010000035.1:3989940-4022440 GCA_036785325.1 Urophycis tenuis | reverse complement strand
CTCATGGTCCGTGACCGGAGTCTTCCTCAAGGCTGGACAGCCCTATTGCTGAAGATGGCAAGCTAGTCGCGTGTTTCGGGGGAGTGGCTTTGGAGGGAGATCTGGGGAGAGGGGTGGGGTGGTGTTTTTTTTTTTTCAGTTGATGATGTTTTAGAAATGTGTCTTACTCTGTCTTCTCGAAATTACCAACCTTAGCTTTGAAAAGACAAGTTTGGTGAAGAACTTACTTCTAATTGTATCAAAGAGGGTTTAGCGTGTGTGCGCCCTTGCTATGAATATACATAGCAGTAGCACTTTCGTAGCATTGGATAGAACCAGCAGCAGCCTCCTCCACATACTAATTAGTCAGAGGCACCTCCAGAGGCAGTACAAGATGGGGTAATCAGCCAAAATGGTTGCTACAAGAAGTAGCTACCCGCCATCTCCACCCGTTTGAGCTAATGCTACCAAAGGGCTATGGCTATTGTTAACATTTGTGTCCACGCCAAATGCTCTTGGGCAGAAATGTCAAAGTAATTTGGGCAAATTATATTGGTAACTGATGTTTTAGAAAAGCCAGGAAGGACTGCTTTGATGGTTTGATCTGAGGTTTCGGTATTGTCCTTTTTGAGAGTTAGTTCAGAGGAGGGGCGGCAGTAGCTCAGTGTGGGTAGAGCGGGTGGACAGAGCGGGTCGTCCACTCACCGAAGGGGCGGCAGTAGCTCAGTGTGGGTAGAGCGGGTGGACAGAGCGGGTCGTCACTCACCGTAGGGTCGGCAGTAGCTCAGTGTGTAGAGCGGGGTGGACAGAGCGGGTCGTCCACTCACCGTAGGGTCGGCAGTAGCTCAGTGGGTAGAGCGGGTGGACAGAGCGGGTCGTCCACTCACCGAAGGGGCGGCGGTTTGATCCCCTTGATCCCTCCTCCTCCAACTGTCCACATGTCGAACCCCACAAATGTACTGATTGTAAGTCGCTTTAGGACAAAAGCGTCTGCTAAATGCCCCCTTTAGTTCAGAAAAACGGGATCTGGGTCTTGTATGTACAGCACAAGCATTAACATACATGGATACAGGCGTGGATACATACTTCAGTTTCAAAGGATAATTTGTTGTTGCTGTTGCCCCTGGCGACGCTTTTCCTGTCACAGGAGATGACGAGATGTCCAGTCCCTCCCAAGATGCATCTGGGCTGGAGGAAGTGATGGAGCAACTCAACAACTCCTTCCCCCCACAGCCAGGGTGAGCTCTCTGTCACACACACACACACTCAGGCACGCACCTACGGCAGGCCAAAAGGGTCGCAGCCACGCCCCATCGTTGATATTGTTTTGTTGTGCGTATAATTCAGCCTGTAAGCATTCATTGTATTGTATTACACCATAAAATTAATATTTTACACTCACTGTTTGACGGAGATGTCATACACACTTGTGCCCGAAGCCAGAGAAGCTATTTCTTTATTTTCAGGCACAAACTTTTCCAACAGGTCAAAGGTTATAGGTCAGGTCTCCCTCCTGGGTGGGTGTGTCAGCTGATGTGTTTTTTTTCCTCTCTTCCCTGTCTCTCTTTCCATCTTCCTTCCTTCTTTTTCCTCACCCCCACCAAACCCCACGGTCCAGCAGGGAGACGGGGCCACCTGTAAGAGGTCAGATCGCTCCTCTTGCTGTCTCTGTCTCTCTCTCTGTTTTTGTCTCTCGCTGTCTCTCTCTCTGTTTTTGTCTCTCTCTATCTCTCGATCTGTTTTGTCTCTCTCTCTCTGTCTCTCTCTGTTTTTGTCTCTCTCTCTGTCTCTTGATCTGTTTTTGTCTCTCGCTGTCTCTCGATCTGTTTTTGTCTCTCTCTATCTCTCGATCTGTTTTTGTCTCTCTCTCTCTGTCTCTTGATCTGTTTTTGTCTCTCTCTCTCTCTCTCTCTCTCTCTGTCTCTTGATCTGTTTTTGTCTCTCTGTCTCTCTCTCTGTTTTTGTCTCTCTCTGTCTCTTGATCTGTCTGTCTCTCTCTGTCTCTCTTTCACTCTCTCTGTCTCTCTCACTCACTCTCTATCTCTCTCTCACTCACTCTCTATCTCTCTCTAGCTCTCTCTCTGTCTCCTCTCTGTTTTGTCTTTCTCTTTCTCTTAATCTCTCTCTCTCCCTCTCTCTCTCTCTCTCTCTCTCTCTCTCTCTCTCTCTCTGTCTTTGTCTCTATCTGTCTTTCGCTCTCTCTCTGTCCCTTTCTCTTATGCTCTCCATCTTTATGCCTCTCTCGCTTTTTCTCTGTCTGTCTCTTAGGGCTGTAATCAACCAAAGAAATTCTTGGTCGACTGAAACCCTGAAATTTCAACTAAAACTCAACTAATGGGGGGGCTCTGACAGCATTTTGCATCACGTGCATCTGTGAATATAATAGCCCATGATTACCGGAAACATACTGATGGGACATTTTGCTGCTCCTGTTTCTGCTTTAGCCCAGTTTTGGCTCCAGTTTTGTGCTCCTTTTTAAAATGTGCCACAAGATGACGCGCTGCAGATTGTCTCTTGTTTGAGCGCAGCATTAATACACAGCTGCAAAGTGTGCCCAGCGCACCTGAAGCCCTGCATGTCCAACCATTGGTGTGACTCCTTTAGTGTTTCTACACAGAGTGACATGTTAGCAGTGTTGTCACACACAACAGACTCTCTCTTTTCCTCTGGACTCTGAAAGGAATCAACAACTTCAGATAGTCACGCAGTGATGTTTCTTCCTGTGTGCGGTCTCTTCTATTTGTTTTGTCTCAAGCAGGAAAACTTCTGCCACACTGCCGATGTCTTTTGACATGGTATATGGTCAGATGGTTGAGGATGACTCACTGTAAATGAATGCCACACTGCCGATGTCTTTGACATGGTATATGGTCAGATGGTAGAGGATGACTCACTGTAAATGAAACGCTCAAAATAAAATAAATATTCAGCAAACCACCGGACGTTGAATAACGTGGAACGTCAATCTACCCGTCTCTAGTGGGTTGGGCTAATCCAAATAGTGAAAACAATGGGGGTGTTCTCTGAAGACAGGCTGTTACCTGTGAAACAGGGGTGCTCTGAAAACACCCCCATTAGCACTTGGTACTTTCCTCCTAATGAAATTAACTATAGACTGTATGAAATTAACAGGGCAAAAAAATCAACCAATCAGAATTTTGGTCGACCCAGAACGTAACGACCAATAAGTTGACCAGTCGAATGGGACTTTACAGCCTACTGTCTCTAACTTTAACTCTTTATCTGTCTTTGTATTTACTTTAATTCTTTCTCTCTGTCTTTGTCTCTAACTTTACCTCTTCACTTTCTCTCTGTCCTTATGTCTCTATCTCTGTCTTCACGTCTATCTCTCTTTAGCTCCCTTTGTCTCTGTCTTGTCTTTTGTCTATAGCTCTATATCTCTATCTATCTCTCTCTCTCTCTCTCTCTCTGTCTTGTCTCTGTCTCTCTCTCTCATGACTCTTTTATGTCTTTGTGTCTCTCTCTCTTATGTCTTGTGGTCTCTCTGTCTCCTTCATGTCTCTCTCGTTTGACTTGGACTTAAGCTCTCGAGCATCACTATTGCGCCATCATTTTTTAAGTGCAGGTCTCTGAAACACCTCTCGCTGTTTTTCAATTCATTTTTTTTTTAACTTTATTAATAAATGCACATTCTTGTACTTTGCTGGAGAAAATACAGGTCTGTCTCTTCATTCAGGCTTTTGTGTTGTCCACCTTAACGTGTGACTGTGCGTCATTCTCTGTTGTTCAGCCTCGGCCTCTCCCTCTCTCTCTCTCTCTCTCTCTCTCTCTCTCTCTCTCTCTCTCTCTCTCCTCTCTCTCCCCTCTCTCTCTGTCTCCTCTCTCTCCCTCTCTCTCTCTCTCTCTCTCTCTCTCTCTCTCTCTCTCTCTCTGTCTCTCTCTCAATAAAGAGAGAGAGAGAGGGGGGGGGGCTTTATTGGCATGCAAAACAAATGTTGACATTGCGAAAGCAAGCAGAGAATGTAACAAAGGATAATAATGTAATTAAATATAATCTGATTGTATATGTAATGGTAAACATTTACCATGAAGGTACGTTTCATGGAAAACGTGAACCAACGTACACGTGGGCAATGTAAACACTTTGAATATATTGAAAAAAGACTTAACGCTGCAATCTCAGTGCTCGCCCCACTTTTTGATTCAATTGTGTTCTGACTGAGTCTGATGCATCTCATGCCTTTGGAGCTAAAGCAACAACCAGTGGTCGAACAAGTACATGAGAACCATGAGACTCAACCAAACCGCAATTAAACCAAAACAAAGTGGGGCAACCAAAATGTGGTGCTGGCAGCTTTAGAGTTGGACATATAAAGTACAAAGATGTGAAAATAAATCTCACAATGTCTCTCCAGGCCCCAGTGTGGGCAGTTTGTTCCATATGGCAGATGACCTAGGTCGAGCCATGGAGTCATTGGTCAACGTGATGACGGACGAGCAGAACGGGAATAGCACTAGGCCCCGCCCCTCCAACCCAAGCCCCTCTTCTCCCCAGGTCCCGCCCACTACCTTCTCCCTGCCTTTCATTCCCCTCCCCCTCCCTCACCAATCAAACGCATGCTTTTCTAGTCAAACAACTGGATTGAACACAGTTTACAAAGAGAATATATATAACGTCTATTTTTGTGAAGGACTGCAGTTACACACAATGACATAAAAAACAATTAGAAAATGACAAAAATTATAACTTGTAGATTTCAGTAGTTTCTTAAAAAAAGTCCTAAAATGGTTTTATTATTAACAGAGGCTGGTTTTTAAACTTCTATGCAATTGTATAAAAAAAAAAAACCGAGAGGGAAAAATCAAAGAAAGACTAAATACACATAAATGTATTCGACGTGATCGTATATTTGCCATCTCTTTGTAACTGAAAAAAAAAAGGACGCATTTCAGACATTTGTAATGAAAAAGAATGATTGTAGTCATATGGGTGCTTTCTAAGGGGGAACGTGTCTTTCTACAACAGAATATATACTACTGTCAAGGCAAAACGGGCACTCTGGAATTAAGTGTGTGTCAGTGCGAAGATGTTTAAGGATTTTGTCGTGTGTGTGTGTGTGTGTGTGTGTGTGTGTGTGTGTGTGTGTGTGTGTGGGGAGAGAGGTGCCTGCCACCACATTGCATAAAGCATCTTTGTTCCACCCACTCTCCATATTTTTAATCTTCATCCATCTATCCATCCATCCATCTATCCATCCAATAATGCATCCTCCCAATTAATTATGTATTTATGGATACCTTATATTTAATTTTAAGACAAAGTGCTATATCCATAGAGTTCTAAAAAAAAAAGGCCCATTTCAGAACTGCCATTAGGCCAGTGTGTTGCTTAGCAATATGAAACACATTTAGGGGAAATATTTTTATCCTTTTCTTTTTCAATTAGAATTTGGGTATTTAAACTGAATGTTGAGGTATGTCACCTGACTGAACTAAACTTAATCACTTTTTTTTTTTTTTTTTTTTGTTTAACCGTCCCGAACATGTTTCGTAAAATAAGCTATTGTGAATAATCCAGTTAATTCATATTTCAACTGAGTTTAAAATCAAAACTGTAGTCTAATTATATATTTTTGTTTCAAGCTAATTTAATGGCACTGATAATGTTGCTAGCTACTTGCTTTAGCCGTTAGCTAATAGGAAGGAATATTCATCGTGTTAACACAATATATACACATCATCCAAAATGAAACGACTACATCTTGAGAGAGCTCTGATGACGATACAGTGTCGTAGTCAGAATCTCTGATTCTAATACACAGATTTATCTCAAAAAACAACTGCAAAAACCAACTCATCCATTGCTTCTTTGGTTCTGCCCTGGGCCTTTTTTTTTTTTGTAAGTGCACGCGTTCTATCGATGTTGGCACTGGAATTTACTGGAATGCAACGCAAGCAGTACATCGCTGCGACGATGGAATCACAGGAAGTAAGGGTTCCTGTAAATGTGTATTTCTTTTTGTGTTGAAGTTACTGTGTTGTTCAGGTTGGAGTGTTCTTGCTTCCCTAGGAGCGCATACTGTATGTGATAGAGCATCGCGTAACATTTTATTGCTAAAAAAATAATGATAATAATACTGGATTTAGTATGTTTGTTTTGTTTTCTGTCTCATTTGGATCAGAGCACGACAGTATTACTGGCTGGCTACTACCTAGAGGTCATTTCTTCAACATCATCTATATTCCCCCCCCCCCCCCCCCCCCACCCCCCGCCCCCTTGAGCGCTACCTCGAATGAATGTGGTTCAAGACATTTACTGTCTTCGTACCACCTTACCACCATCATTGTAGCGGTTCCTTTCCAATTCATTAACAGACACATTGTGCAGCGTTGGCTTTGCCAACTGACATAAGGATGCCAGCGTGTGACCACGCGTCGAATCTGAATGTCAAAAGATACATGCCCTTCTCTCCTCTGTGGCTGTTTTCTTTCCATCGCACGGCCTTCACGAGCTGGAAATAATTTGAGTCATGTTCTCGTCTTGTCTAATGAGTGACCGTTAGCCTAGCGCCGTCTGTCGCACACACGGGACGAGGTCGTCCCTGTGTTTTAAAAGCAAAGCAAACCCGATTGCGCTCACTCGTTTTGGTTTGGTTGAAGTCGTTAATCTGATATATTTAGTTGTGTGCCGTGTGAGGTGTTTATATCAGCATGTGTGACCTAATGCAGTCCCTTTCATTTTCTTCAACGCGTGTCGGTTTTTGGAAAGGCGCACGTCGAGACGTCACGCGCGCTCTGAGCATGATCTGAAGGTGTTTTTATTCACACACTGGGTTTCCCATTGAGCTAAAAAGGTTTAACTTTAACTGTATTTAACCCCCCCCCGGCCCCCCGGTTAATTTCTTTGTCATGTTTTTCCCTCCCTTCAATTACTCATTGATACTCCACAACATATCAGATTCCACCAAATATATGCCTTACTACTGTATTATAAAATGCTTTACTGTATATCAATAAAGCACGCAGTTATGTTGAAGTGCTTACGTGTTTGTTGTGTCGTTGTTGTTCACCATTATTAATTGAAAGATCATTTTCAGCTCATGTTGTTCGTCAATGAGGCACTGTTGTTTTTTAATTGGTCCGGCTCTCTAAACTCGGTCTCTTTTATAAATACACTACACCAAAAAAAAATCCCTATACAACAGGAAAAGCTTTTCATAATAATTGTTACATTTTGAAAAGCACATGTTCTCTGTCCTGGTTTTTACAGGCATCACTCAGTTGAGACAACGAAATGTAGTTGGCATTCCAACCACGTCTGTAGTGTATAGGAGTGATTAAGGTGCAGTATGTACATTAATTGTCATATAGTGCAATATGAGTAGTAAAGTAAATTGGCGCAGTAAGATAACAGATGCAGTGCAGGTAGGTAGTAGGCCTACTGATATGTACAAATATACAGTACAGTATAGATGGGTGTATGGGTAGTTACAGTATGTACACAGTATGGTAATAAATAATAGGTTGGGATAGTGCAGGGGATTTGTACAGTAAGTAGTGCAATACAACAGCAAAAAGTGACCTAGTGAGGTATGATGAGCAGCATAAGATGGATACAACGGATAATGCAGTTGGAGTGGGAGTGAAGTAGGCCTATACAAGAAGAGATGTACGATGTACATGCAGTGAGTGAAATGCTCTGAGAATATCCGTTTCTAGCCCTGCCTCTGTATGAGACCATTTATATTTTATACCGCTCCCAGCTCATTTCTGGCCAATCAGGTCTGATTCGGGGAGTCCATCTTGGCTGATCACGCTAGTGAAATGCAACACGTCTCAATGGCGGAGAAAGGGAGGGAGGGAGGGAGCAGGGAGTACAACTCTTCACTTCAACACCTTTTAATATTCAGGAAAATAAATGTTACACTTTATCAGTTTGAAACCTTGATTTGTTTTTGTGAATTCTGAGATTGTTTGATAATACACATTATATTCTTAAACATCTAGGCTATTCATTGTCTTTTGAAGAATGTACAAAGACACAGGCTATTTCATAGTCATATGTCCAAATTAAAAGACAATATTTAACTTAAAGATAGCATTCGATGGTGTCCATGTATACACACAGTATACAACCTAGACGTATAGAGGTTTGAATAAGTGATTCAGCTTTTGAAAACGGTCGAGCGATTGCGATGCAAAGGGAGATGTGATGATGATTTCTATTATTTCTGTCTAAACAGCTCTACAAGAGATTAAAAACACCTGGAGAACAGTAGGCCTACACCACATTCAATCTAGGTTCAATAGCGATGGCTTCTTGTTTTCTTATGCTGATACGATCCCTAGCCACTGCAAGTCTATTATTAAACATTATTCACAGACGTAATAATCGAGATACAAATAGCGGTTGTAGAATCACGTATTTCTCTCGTGTACTGCTGTGCGCATGATTTTACTGCCCTCTAGTGGCGTTTCAGTGGACTTATCCACGAGCACATTCCTCTGAGTGTGTGCCTGAAAGACCTCATCCTGTAGGCATACAGCAGGGGGTTCAGCGCAGAGTTGGCGTGGGACAGCAAAATGGCCCCCAGCGTGATGGGCATGGGCACAGGGCACTGCGGGCGGAGCAGCAGGATGCAGTTGATGAGGTGGATGGGCATCAAGCACACCATGAAGAGGAAGAGGACCAGGAAAAGCGAGGTGGCCTTCTGGACCTCCAGGTAGGCTCGCGCCGAGACGGGTTTGCTGGCCTCCGCCACCGACCCCAGAGGGCGGTCGTCCGCGCCGAAGCAGGAGGTTGTGGCGGAGTGCCTCGACATCTTACGGAACACCGCGGTGGTCCTCGTCTGGATCACGGGTCTGAGGGGCTTGGTTTGAACCGCGCCAGCTGTTTCTTCGAACGCCCCGGTTCCCAGCAGTACGCCGGGGCGTGGTGGGCCCCCTGCCCCGCGCTGAGCCCCTAACCTGGGTGACGTCTTCCCAACGGCCCTTCCGGAGGCTCCGTCCACAACCCTGCTCCAGGCGTGCCTCACCGCAGAGTCAGCTACCCCTGTGACAGCCTCTAACCTGCCGCGACCCTCCTCCTCCTCCTCGTCCTCCTCCTCCTCCTCTTCCTCCTGCTTCTCCTCCTCAACCATTCCATCCCCCCCCACCCTGACCCTCTTACCCACTTCAAACCTGATCTGAGCGGCTCCCCGGGCTGAGACGGCGCCCTCCTCACCTCCCTCGCCACTCTGGGTGGTCGCACGCCCGCTCCCCCCCACCGCGGCGTCCCCTCCGCCCACGGGGTCGGCGGCGCCTGCCCAGGGACCTCGCCACGCGGGAGCGCCCTCCCCCGCCACGTTGCCCCGGGTCCCGCGGCCTCTCGGGTCCCTGGCGCCGGAGACCGCCGGGGCGGTCGGGCCGGCGCTCTCGGACGCCGCGGCCGCCGCCCCCCCCAGCGACGGCGATGCGTCGGAGATGGCGCCGCACGGTGTAGAAGATGTGGCCGTAGATGATGAACATGAAGAGGAGGGGGAGGAGGAGGCAGCCGAAGAAGTTGAAGTAGACCATGTAGGTCATGTCCACCACGCAGGTGAAGAGGCAGTAGCTGCAGGGACGGAACACCAAAAGCGGAACCTGATTTGAGGTCATCCTCGCTTACGCATCTGTTCCTCTATCCATCCCCTCTGTGTCTACTCATCCCTACTTGCCCTTTCTTATTCAACATAATCCTCATCCACCAATGCAATCACATCCTTTCAAACATTCTCTGTCTCTCATATCGATCCTCCTCTACAGACATCACTGGTGGAAATCCCCTTGATACATTACCAATAATTCGGTTTAAGGTAAGATATTATAGATATAACAATACATTTTAGGTACTTGGTTATGGCTGGTCTAAGGTTAGGCAGGAGATTAAGCCATTTCTGGTCCTAGATTAGAGACCATTTGAGACAGGTCCTAGTATTGAGATTGGGTAGAGTTTTTGAGTCTTAGGTCCAATCTCAATTCTCTATTTTACCCCTTCCCCTTAGTTTTGCACGTGCACGTGAGACGAAGGGCTATCTCAATTCTCTCTTTCGATCAAGGGGTAGATACCCCTTAAAACCAAGTAAGATCGAGAGCTTACTTGAAACCAAGGGGTAAAGGCACTCTGTTTCAAGGGCCAGGGGAAGGGCAAGGGGAAGGGGAAGGGGTAAAATAGAGAATTGAGATTGGGCCTTAGTTTCAAAGGCTCGACCTGGGATCAGGCGACAGACAACAAACACGTCATGACAAACCACCACCGCCGCCGCCACCAACACCACAAACACACTTTGACGGCGCCCACCACCGTGCCTTACGCCGAGTTCTGGTTCTGACTGTGCCAGTCCATGAGGGGCACGGAGCCCGAGACGAGCGCCAGGCTCCAGGTGAGGAGCAGTGCCAGCCGGGCGTTCCGGGGGCTCATGACCCGCTGGTAGTGGAACGGTCGCAGGATGGCCACGTATCGCTCCACCGCCACCGCCAGCATGCTGAGGACGGAGCTCTGGGAGAGAGAGATTTTGGGGAGGCTCGACAGTTTTTAACATATCATCATTGTCAATATAAACCTAAGCACGCTGTGCATACTGTAGATTGTATACATGCATGTTATGTCATATCCACCTACCTCGTGTACATAAAGTATCATTGCATATTTATTCCAGCATCTTTGCACTCTGCACCATCGCACTATTGCCTCCTGCTACAATTTAATTGCTGTTGTTTTTATATATATATACTTTTTATATTTATCTACATCTGTATATAGTAGCTAAATGTTTGTTTTACCTTCGTTTATTTTATTTATTGTTTTATAGTAGTTAATGTTTATGTTTAGCTCATTGTCTTGTTTGAGCTGTATGTCTAGTCTGTCTGTACATTGAGAGCACAGAAAAACCGGAGTCAAATTCCTTGTATGTTTGTGAACATACTTGGTGAATAAAGCTGATTGTGATTGTGATTGTGAATCTGATTCTGAGAGAGACGGGGTCGTGGGTCACCGTTCAGAAGCCCATTGTGATATTCAGCTCCTCAACGACGGAACTGAAGTCACTGCAGGCGACGGTGAATCAAAACGTCAACTCAAGCGACTGAACGGCGAAGAGTTGTTTGGGAGAGCATCTCCTCCCCACCTGTGTGAGCACCATGAGGATGCTGAGCAGGACCAGGCAGAGGGGCAGGTCGTGGTGAGGTCGACCCAGGTCCGTCAGCACGGCACAGGGGATGGCCACCAGCCCCACCAAGATGTCCGCTACAGACAGGGACACCTGGAAACATATACTCTGTTTACATTCTAGAATAGGCAGGCTAGCTGCTTCCATTTTGTTTCTTTTAGCGAGCAGCTAGGGTTGGGTGGGATTGTGAGGTTAACGCGAATTTAGTCTGAGATCTTGCCGTCAACATTTTCAAACATGATTGGATAGCCTCGTGGATTCCCGTCAGAGCGGGTCCGCAAAGCGACACCGGCGCCTCACCAGGAAGTAGTTGGTGACGGTCCGAAGTCTCCGGTTCCGACTCACTGCCAGACACACCAGGAAGTTTCCGATGACCGCCATCAGTGCTATGAGAATCTCGGCGGCGATGTAGGGGCCCCGTAATCCCGGTTTGTAACCTAACGGCATAGATGACATGCAACCACCGGTCTGGTTCATGCTAGCATAAGGTTAGCTAATCCCGCCCACAGTTGGATCAACTCCTAGAAGAAAGACCAAAGACGATTTGGTGATTATGTTCATAGTAACATGAGTGCAAATTCAGTTAAAACATTTTTATAAAGATTATATTGAAAAATGTGGATACCTGAAGTATCACCAAAAGAAAAAAATATATAAGCGAGCGATTAACAGCGCAATGTTTGGCAGAAAAAAACATTTTTAGACTTTAGTGATGATTAGCAGGGTCATCACTAATTTAGTGATGATTTGGCGGGAAAATGATTTGTTTAGCTACAGGCTAACTAGCGGCTTTAGCAGCTTTACCTTTTCGGGCGGGCTGTATTTTCCCATGTATTTTTCGCCTCAGGAAGCTGTACGATGTACTAGCAGCATATAACCCAAGAGACATGCCAATGTCTTATTATCATTAGCTGGCTATTGAGCCACATTGAGGAACACGGCCAGGAAAACACAATTAGCGGTTGTTACGGAGCTGTTGCCATGGCCTTTGTGTTCAGCAAGCGGAGCACAAAAATTGTTCCTGATAAAAAAAAAAGCACAAAAACAGCAGCAAGCGCAACAACACAAAAACCTTCCACACAGGGCACCCCGTCGCTTGCTATTTACCTTTCCCTGATAGCCGTGTCAATAGTTTCGCTGACAAATCGATTTGGCCTGCATATTCACAAAAGTGTCTGCTTTTCAGAATATTTGTAACTGCTGGGCTTTTTTTGTTGAGAAAAAACTGCTATTCAGCAAAAGATATCTTAACAAAGTTTGTATCTTTCTTCTTGGATATATATTTTTTTAACGAAAACATGTATAACATCTTAGGCCTATTCTTGAAAACTAGGATCTTAAATGTTTTCTTTATTAAGATAACAGTTTGCTTGCCATAACATAATTCATGCCTAGATATAAATTGATAATCATAATTCAGAATTATAAATGCAGGTGGCAGCAGCTCAGTGAGTAGGGTCAGTGGTTCGATCCCCTTGATCCCCCTCCTCCTCCAACTGTCCACATGCCAATCCCACAAATGTACTGATTGTACATTTACATCAAGTCATTTACATCGAGGGCATTTAGAAGAATTACTCTTTTGATCCCGTGAGGGAAATTTGGTCTCTGCATTTAACCCAATCGTGAATTAGTGGAAATACACTCAGCACACAGTGATGGTGAGGCACACAGTGAGGTGAAGCAGTTGCAGGCAGCGGCGCTCGGGGAGCAGTGAGGGGTTAGGTGCCTTGCTCAAGGGCACTCGAGCCGTTCGTACTGGTCGGGGTTCGAACCGGCAACCCTCTGGTTACAAGTCCGAAGCCCTAACCAGTAGGCCGCGGCTGCCCATTTAGCAGACATTTTTATCCAAAGCAACTTACAAAGAGTACATTTGTCAGAAGAACGTGAAACATTTGATTGCTGCTAGATAAGCAAGAAAGTCACCAGAAAAGTCACCAGAACAAGTTTCAAGCATTTCAATTACTAGGTTAACCATTGCCAGTATACAACATCTCTGGCTCAGTGCCAAGTTACAAAGAGTGATTATAAAGTGTCAAGACTTACAACACACAAGAACATGAGGGTAGGTCTTTTTTTTCCCCTTTTTTTAGAGGGTGGAGGATGGATGTTATGCAGGGTTCAGGTGAACTCTGAACAAGTGAGTCTTGAGTCTCTTCCGGAAGATGGGGAGTGACTCCTGCTTGGGCCAAAAGCATCTGCCAAATGCCCCCCCCTTTTTTTTTTTTTTTGCTTTTTTGCTTCTATTTACTTTTTTGCTCATTTGTAAGGGGTTCTCACTGTTTCAAGATACATAATATTATTGGGATATAAAAACAAATAGCTCCAGGCTACTACACACTATGCTAACTACGCAATTTCTTTATTCCTTGATTTTCCCTCACTTTCTTACCCACTTAAGGATTCAAGGATTCAAAGCTTTTAATGTCATATGTACAGTAAAGAAAGGTGTTTCCCTGTGCAATGAAATTCTTACTTTGCTGCCCACACTGGATGTCGTAAGAATATATAAATACTGTATAAAAAATCTAAATAGAATATAACACTTATCACACACATGGCCCAAAACTAAGAATGTAGAAAAGAATGGATTTGAATAACTGTGCTGCAACTTAAGAAAAATAATTGCAGTTAAAATATTCTTAGGAGCTTAGTCGAATTTATCTCAGGAAACTTCTTAACAATCTCGGGGTACTTTGTGGCATTTGGCCACAGATGTCTCCCAATGAATGTAAAGAAAAACTGTTTTCTTTTTAGATTTTTTGCACTTCTGGTACAGATTCTGATGGACACTCACCTCAACTGGATCTCCAATCCAGTGGTTGGAGAAGGAAGGCCGTCCAGACCATTCAGGAAGCATTCAGACTTAGTCAGGTTGATCTGGACCAACCACAGCTGGAGTGCACAGTAGAAGAACAGAACAACATCAGGAGGGTGACAATCTATCTGCAGTAGGGAGGTGACCAGAGTTCTGTAGAGATCTAAAGTAGAATAAGGACGACCTAAGGGTGAAGCCACTACCCCCTGAGACACACTCTCTCTCTCTCTCTCTCTCTCTCTCTCTCTCTCTCTCTCTCTCTCTCTCTCTCTCTCTCTCTCTCTCTCTCTCTCTCTCTCTCTCTCTCTCTCTCTCTCTCTCTCTCCCTATCTCTCTCTGGTCATAACAACAGTCTCCAAGCACCTTATATGTTTGTACATAATTGTTCACTGCACCTTATATATATTTGATATTTTCTATCTTGCACAACAATTTATTTTTATTTTTATTTATACATTTTTATACTTTTTTTCATATTGCATTTTATTCTTTAATTCTTTGTATATTTACTGTGTGTAATGCTGCTGCTACACTGTAATTTCCCAGCCTGGGATCAAAAAAAGTATATCTATCTATCTATCTATCTATCTATCTATCTATCTATCTCTCTCTCTCTCTCTCTCTCTCTCTCTCTCTCTCTCTCTCTCTCTCTCTCTCTCTCTCTCTCTCTCTCTCTCTCTCTCACAAACACACACACAGACACCCAAACACACACACACACACACACACACACACACACACACACACTCACACACACACACACACACACACACACACACACACACACACACACACACCTTCCCACATGTTTTTTGTTTGTCTTTTCATGTCATTAATTTATCACTACTCCATTGTGCAGCCCCTCGTTCTCCTTATCGCCCTTCCAATTCTGTCTGCCTCTTTTGTCCTGTGTGTCTTTCAACGACTGTTTATCCATTTCTGTCTGTTCCCCGCCCTCCCCACCTCTTCTCTGCCTTCTTCTCTCCGTGGCCCGGAGGCGTGAAGACCAACAGTCTAATCGAATTAAAATACATATTAAAAACAACAATGGCTGGCAACCAACTGTAGGGTGCTTGGGGCATGGTCCTTCAGTGAATCAGGGCGGTGAGATAAGCCGCGTTCCCCGAACCCTTTTCGAAATATCCGCTATTTATCAACGTGTTGGAAGAAGTAATTACAATATTTCTCTCGGAGGAGAATATTTCTGATAGGATTGTGCGGGGATCTGTTTTAATTAGCTGACTTCATGATGTCAAGGTGGTGTCTCGCTGTGAAACCCTAACATAAGCCTTCACGGAAGACCTTTACAGATCTTTTCAAAAGGCTGTTGGTGGTATTCACCGTGTTAACAGCAATTAAGTCTTTCACCTTCTTCTGACAAATGTACTGATTGTAAGTCGCTTTGGATCAAAGCGTCTGCTATATGCCCTGAATGTATTCTAATGCAATATGTATGTTGACCCGGGGCCGGAGTGGGACCTATGTTCAGCCCGGTAGTTTTGGGCCCAGACCGGCCCACTTTTTGCAGTGGTGGAAGAATTTGAATAAATGAACAGCGCAAAACTCTTACTATCCCTTTTTTATTGGATATCAAAATAAAAAAAAAAGTCACTTGAACCATGTCCTACTGCTTGGGCTAACTTACACATGTCATGCTGGAGTTTACATGTTGATGTTCACGTTTGGCAGCATCTTCTTCCAGCGCCCTTCTTTTTTACACCTGGCCTTTTTGGCTCCTCCTGGCCTTTTTTCTGCTCTCCATAACCAACGACACTGGTCGGGCTTCTGTCCTCTCATCTGTTACCGGTACCGCTAAATAAAAGACCAACCATGGACCCAACCAACTCAGATATTAGGGAGGGGAGAAGTACCTTGTATAATCCATATTACATATACTGCGATCCTCGGGCTGAACTGTCAGACGAATGAAGAACGTCTACTTTAGGAGATGATAAATCAATGGTCAAAGTTATTTTTCCCCACTCAAGCGGCCCAAAAGACATTTGAAAATGGACCGGCCCACCGGGAAACCTCCCGAACCTCCCGATGGCCACCCCGGGCCTGAAGTTGACCCATACGTAGTCATGACTACAGGTGAAGAGAACAATGCAGTGTGTCCATCCATTTAGGGCATTCCTAAAGTTACACTGGAGGAAGAGAATTGACCCGATCAGCTGGTAATGTCTGCAATCTAGAACTGATGTTGGTGTACAACATGTTAACCAATTGAATACACTGACTAATCAAGCAGATGGCAACCTTTACTCCCAGTTTCATATGTGACAATGTAGATACTGGTAACAATAGCCTAAAAAAATATGTATAACTGCAACCAGTTCCTCTAGAGCAGGGGTTTCAAACTCATCTCCTCCCCGGCCCACATATATAATATATATAATACCCTCAAAGGGCCGGTTGTAACTGTAAGACTATATACATTTAACTACTTCTTAACATATTGTTAAGTAACTGTCTCTGCATTTGATTATTATTCATTCAAGTGTACAAATATTGTAAATGCATTTATATAAATGTAAAGATATATGGAAACACATTGCTCTGTGTTATTATAATTAAATCCCTTATGCCTTATCATGCTAAGAACATTATCCCATCACTCAAAGATCAAACAAAGACAACTATTATGAAGAAGAAGTTAGTACATCAATTTTGTTCAAAACCTTTTTTCCACAGATGAGAGGGTCAGAACTATGGTACAACAATTAATTGTGAGCTCTCTCTCTGGGGCCACATGAAATGATTTAGCGGGCCGGATTTGGCCCGCTAAGTTTGACACATGTGCTCAATGGCTTTAATTTTTTGCTCAGTGAGTTTATACATACATGGAAACTAAAATAAAAACACTGCAGCCATCAACCTCTTTCTGTTATTTGACGCCAATATTCTTAAACTGTGAAACCCAGAATAACGGGAATGCTAACTTGATAAATGTTGACTACCAAAAGTATAATTCATTTAGCGTTAGCAGTATCAAATACAACCACCAGATGGCAGCAACACGTTATCTGTATCTGTATACCTGACGTTAACCCGGAAGTAAAGCCGGGTCAGACCGCTGCTGGGTTTCAAATGAGCCTGACCTGCAAGACTACATGCTTGTTTACAATGTTGGATGTGTGACATCTCCATGCTTCATGTTCATGCTGAAAAGTTGACGTCCAATTCGTACTCGTGGTGAACCATCACAGCAGCTCCGCAGGCTCCGTCCCGTGCACACAGAGATGTCGGGCTTCAGTGCAGAGCTCATCGACTACCTGGAGGGTAGGATCACCTTTGAAGAGTTTGACCACAGGAGAGAGGAGCGAGAAGCGGTGAGTGGACCGAATAACAGTAGCGCAGTTTGTTAGCGATTATTTCTGTATGTAAACGAATTAAACGAAGTGACATCTTTCGCTGCTCCTTCTCCAGCTGCAACCAAGTGTGAAAGGTCCCGATGAAGACGGCGAGGAAGATGATGTTCAACCCAGTACCTCTGCTCAAGGCGCCGGGATAAAAGGTGCCCTGCCGCTTGTATTTACTGTATATACAGCATTTTATGTTTTCAAATCTGTCTTGTGTTTGCTTTTCTGGGCTGCCTGGAGAGCCCAAAAGAGCACAGTAAGGGTATTTAACTTCGAGCCGAAAGATTGTGAGTTTAAACCCCAACATCCGCTGTCTACGAGTAGGCATCCCTGAACAAAATGCCTACGCCATACCAACAAACAAAAACAAACACTGAAAGTCGCCTCGGATGAAAGTTTGTAAAACAACCGAAAAGTAAATTTATTGTCATCTTCCTGAGTGCAGCAGACGAGGGAGTGAGTACGGTGGTCCAGCAGGCCTTTGCCTCTATGCTGCAAGAGAAGACGCTGTCGTCAGATGACGAGGACGAAGAGGATCAGGAGGAGGACGACGAAGATGAGGATTGCTTGAGCTATGTCGATGACGCCAACGACAAAGACTTCACGGTCGAGGAAGGAAAGAAGGTGATGGAGAAGGAGGGCAGGTCCAGGAGGAGAGGAGGCGGGGGTGGAGGAGGAGGCGGAGGAAGAAGAAAAAGGAAGAAAATGAAGAAAAAAGGTGGAGAAGGAGATGGTGGAGAGAGCCCTACAGTGGGGGACATCTTTGCCCTGGAGATGGAGCTGAACCGGGAGAACAGGAAGATGATGAAGGTGAAGAGAGAGAAAATAGCTGTGTCTGTCTGTCTGTGTGTGTGTTTGTATGTATGTATGTATGTATGTATGTATGTATGTATGTATGTATGTATGTATGTATGTATGTATGTATGTATGTATGTACGTACGCACGCACGCACGCACGCACGCACGCACGTATGTATGGGGTCAGGGGTGACGCTCAAACTTCAAAGTGTACGTATGTGTCTCTCAGGAGCGACGCCATCGCAGTAAGCTACCCCGAGCCCTCAGGGGTCTGATGGGAGAAGCTAACATCCGCTACGCCCGCGGGGAGAAGGATGACGCCATCGTCATGTGCATGGAGATCATCAGACAAGGTATGTGTGTGTGTGTGTGTGTGTCTATATTTACATGTTTAGATATTACAGTATTATAGGGCTTTATGTCAACGATGCCTCAGTGACTGCCGCCATTTTGTAAGCATGGCAGCATTGCCATTTTTAGTTTTGTTGTTTGTTTTTTTACATTACGAGTTTATCATGAAAGGATAATTATGGGAAGACGTGGTGTTTGAAACACAACGTTTTTATGAGCCTAGGTTATGGTATGTTTACATTGATTTAGGATTTCACAGCTACAGCTCTCTTGAGTCATTTCCAATATGAGTATCGCCAACAAAAAAATCCTCCCATGATGCATTCTGATTCACAAGCGCTATTCACTACATGATGATTTTAATCCTATGAAAAAACCATAAGTCATACCCAATAGATTGCTTGTCCCATGCAACTGTCATAGGACAAATGACCACAAGCTAGATGATAAACGGGTAGGACAGTCTCGCGGTTAGGATGTTTGACTCCCAGATGAACAGTTCTGGGTTCGATCCCCAATGTTCAGTGTACCTGTAGACACCCTTGCTCAAGATGGCTAACCCCCACCTGCCCCTCTAGGACATGTGCTATACAAACAACTACATTGTTTTGGATCTGAAAAGATTGTTTTACGGGAAAGATAGTCTAGATGTGTCTCCTAAGATTAAAGCAAAAATAAAATGTCTTTCTTATTCTTCTGCCCCTTCTTCTTCTTCCCCTCCTCTGCAGCTCCGCTGGCGTACGAGCCCTTCTCCACGCTGGCCATGATTTACGAGGACAACGGCGACGTGGACAAGGCGCTGCAGTTCGGCCTGATCGCCGCTCACCTCAACCCGTCCGACTGCGATGAGTGGGTCAAGCTGGCCGACATGTCCCTGGACCGGGACAACGTGCGGCAAGCCATCATCTGCTACGGCAAGGGTAAAGACCAAGGGTTCCTGGGTGTCGAACCCGCACCTGTAGGCGTCCTCGAGCCCCTAACATGCTTCTTAATGACCCGGTTGGGGTAGTTTAGCGGGAAGGGTGTCGAGACTACCAGCCGAAACTTAAAGACCACCAGGTGCCTCCTTAATTGACCTGTATCAAACAATTTGAGATCGTGAGTTGTTGAAGGTTAACAGTGTGGATGCAAACTGACCAATCCTGCCGCTGCCGTTCCAGCCATAAAGTACGACCCCACAAACGTGCGCTACCTGTGGGAGCGCTCAAGCCTCTACATGCGCGTGGGCGAGCACAAGCAGTGCATGGACGGCTACCGGCGCATCCTCTCTCTGCTGCCCGTGGAGGACGGGGAGCACTTCATGCAGCTCTCCAAGGACATGGCCAAGTGAGGACCGAGAGACGGGACTGAAACCTGGGGGGGCATATGAGGACACCCAATCTGAAAACACAGGCATATGAGGACACCCAAACTGAAAACACGGGCATATGAGGACACCCAAACTGAAAACACAGGCATATGAGGACACATAAACTGAAAACACAGGAGTATTAGGACACATGCTGAGACACAGAAACTGAAAACGAGGGCATATGAGGACACACACTGAGGCACACACACTGAAAACACAGGCTTATGGGGACTCACCCTGAGAAAACGGAGGAATATTGGGAAGCAAGCTGAGACACAAACTAAAAACACATGCATAAGAGGACACACACACACCGATGCACCCAAACTGAAAACACAAGCACATGAGGACACATATTGATACACACATTCTGAAAACGGGTAATGAATACCTGTGTGGATGCACGCTGACACATGAAGACACGTACCCTGCTGCATACACACACACACGGCGCTACGCTGAGAAAACACCCTTACTGTGTGTGTGTCACGTGTGTGTGCGCCAGGAGCTATTACGAGAGTGATGACCTGCCGTCGGCTCTGGGCGTGATGGAGGAGGCCCTGCAACGCCACCCGGAGCTGGTCACCGATGACATCATCAACATGGCCGCCGAGCTCTACCTGGCCGGCCACCAGCATTGCAAGGCCCTGCAGGTATACACACACACACACACACACACACACACACACACACACACACACACAGGTACATGCACACACACACATACTCATACAGGTACACACACACACACACACACACACACACACACACACACACACACACACACACACACACACACACACACACACACACACAGGTACATGCACACACACATACTCATACAGGTACACACACACTCATACAGGTACACACACACTCATACAGGTACACATGCAGGTACACACAAGGGCTGTAATCAACCAAAGAAATTCTTGGTCGACTGAAACCCTGAAATTTCAACTAAAACTCAACTAATGGGGAGGGCTCTGAAAGCGTTTTGCATCACGTGCATCTGTGAATATAATAGCCCATGATTACCGGAAACATACTGATGGGACATTTTGCTGCTCCTGTTTCTGCTTTAGCCCAGTTTTGGCTCCAGTTTTGTGCTCCTTTTTAAAATGTGCCACAAGATGACGCGCTGCAGATTGTCTCTTGTTTGAGCGCAGCATTAATACACAGCTGCAAAGTGTGCCCAGCGCACCTGAAGCCCTGCATGTCCAACCATTGGTGTGACTCCTTTAGTGTTTCTACACAGAGTGACATGTTAGCAGTGTTGTCACACACAACAGACTCTCTCTTTTCCTCTGGACTCTGAAAGGATTCAACAACTTCAGATAGTCACGCAGCGATGTTTCTTCCTGTGTGCGTCTCTTCTATTTGTTTTGTCTCAAGCAGGTAAACTTCTGCCACACTGCCGATGTCTTTGACATGGTATATGGTCAGATGGTAGAGGATGACTCACTGTAAATGAAACGCTCAAAATAAAAATAAATATTCAGCAAACCACCGGACGTTGAATAACGTGGAACGTCAAACTACCCGTCTCTAGTGGGTTGGGCTAATCCAAAATAGTGAAAACAAGGGGGGTGTTCTCTGAAGACACCCCCATTAGCACTTGGTACTTTCCTCCTGATGAAATTAACCATAGACCGTATGAAATTAACAGGGCAAAAAATCGACCAATCAGAATTTTGGTCGACCCAGAACGTATCGACCAATAAGTCGACCAGTCGACTGGGACTTTACAGCCCTAGTACACACACACACACCCTCATACAGGTACACACACACACAGGTACACGCACACACTCATACAGGTACACACACGAGGGCGGCAGTAGCTCAGTAGGTAGAGCAGGGTGGACAGAGCGTGTCATCCGCTAACTGTAGGGTTTTCGGTTCGATCCCCTTGATCCCCCCCCTCCTCCAACTGTCCACATGTCGTACCCCACAAATGTACTGATTGTAAGTCGCTTTGGACAAAAGCTTCTGCTAAATGCCCCTTTACACACACACACACTCATACAGGTACAAACACACACACACACACACACACACACACACTCATACAGGTACACAGTCACACACAATCCGGCTGCTTCATGACTTTCATCTCTTTGGATGTGCAGTGTGTGTGATCTTACAAGGTGCGCTGCGGGTGGTTCTGTGTTCTCCAGGTGCTGGTGCGGTTCTCCGGCATCGTGTTGAGGAGGAAAACCCCAGAGCAGCCCCCGGATCCCCCACTGGAACCAACCGAGAGGGAGGGGGAGGGAGAAAAGGAGGGACAGGAGTTGGGGGGCAGCGGGGAGGAGAGAGAGGGGGAGAAGGAGGAGCAGCAGGAGGAGGAGGGAGGAAAGATGGAAGAGGGTGAGAAAGGGAATGAGGGAGGGAAGAAGCAAGAGGATGCGGAGGGAGTGAGGGAAGGAGAGGTAGAAGGAGGGGCAGAAAAGGAGGGGCTGAGTGACGGAGAGAAGACCAAGGTGAAGGAGGAGAAAGGAGAGCAGACTGAAGTGAGGGATGAGGAGGAGCTGGGTGAGTACAGAGTATACACTTTATATATTTTTACACCAACTGTCCGATACCTTGACAGGGCAGTCAACAGGAAAAATATGTGGAACCACAATTTGATATCCAGACGTGTGTGTGTGTGTGTGCGTGTGCGTGTGTGTGTCAGGTGATATTGAGGAGGTGGAGGTACCAGACAAGGTCCCGGTGGACATCAGGGCCAAGCTGATGGTTTGCCTCATCCACAAGCACGTCTACACCCCCCTGGACGTAAGACATGGACCCTCTCTACCTCTACTTTACCACCTTTTCTCTCTCCTCTCTCTGCCCCTTTCTCCTCCTCCTCCTGTTTCTTCTACTCTCACATCTCTCCTCCACATCCCCCTTTCACGTTATGACATGCATTCTCACCACCACTGTCTCTCTCTACCTCCACCACCACCACCTCCACCATCATCTCCACCACCAGGGCCTGCTGATGGAGATGATGGGCCAGAGCCCCGAGGAGGTGGGTGACCTCCACCTGGACGTAGCCGAAGCCTTCCTGGAGGAGGGGGAGTTCAGCTCCGCCCTGCAGCTGCTCTCCGCCCTCGTCACCTCCGTCAAGTACAACCTGGCCGTCGTCTGGCTACGTCACGCCGGTACACCACCCGGGGGGGGGGGTGTCACCGCCCGCCGCAAGACATGTCACCCTTTGTCCCGCGTCCCGTGGCGAGTGACGCGCCTCGCTGACCTCTGACCCCCCCTCGTCCCCTCCAGAGTGTCTGAAGGCGCTGGGCCACCTGGAGGCAGCGGCGGAGAGCTACACCCGCGTGGTGGAGATGGCGCCGCAGCACCTCGGCGCCCGCCTGTCTCTCTCCACGCTGCAGCAGCAGCTCGGACGCCCCGAGTCGGCCCTGAAGGCCCTGGAGCCCATGTACGACCCGGACACGCTGGCGCAGGACTCGTCCGCCACGCAGAAGGTGTGTGTGTGTGTGTGTGTGTGTGTGTGTGTGTGTGTGTGTGTGTGTGTGTGTGTGTGTGTGTGTGTGTGTGTGTGTGTGTGTGTGTGTGTGTGTGTGTGTGTGTGTGTGTGTGTGTGTGTGTGTGTGTGTGTGTGTGTGTGTGTGTGTGTGTGTGCGTGTGTCTGTCTGTCTATGAGAGAGGTAGTGTGTGTCTGTCTATAAGAGAGGGTGTGTGTGTGTGTGTCTGTCTATGAGAGAGGTAGTGTGTGTGTGTGTGTGTACTAGGGCTATAAAGTCGCAGTCGACCGGTCAACTTATTGATTGATACGTTCTGGGTCGACCAAAATTCTGATTGGTTGATTTTTTTAGAAGGACAGTTTAGTGCTAATGGGGGTGTTTTCAGAGCACCCCTGTTTCACAGGTAACAGCCTGTCTTCAGAGAACACCCCCCTTGTTTTCACTATTTTGGATTAGCCCAACCCACTAGAGACGGGTAGTTTGACGTTCCACGTTATTCAACGTCCGGTGGTTTGCTGAGTATTTATTTTTATTTTGAGCGTTTCATTTACAGTGAGTCATCCTCTACCATCTGACCATATACCATGTCAAAGACATCGGCAGTGTGGCAGAAGTTTACCTGCTTGAGACAAAACAAATAGAAGAGACGCACACAGGAAGAAACATCGCTGCGTGACTATCTGAAGTTGTTGAATCCTTTCAGAGTCCAGAGGAAAAGAGAGAGTCTGTTGTGTGTGACAACACTGCTAACATGTCACTCTGTGTAGAAACACTAAAGGAGTCACACCAATGGTTGGACATGCAGGGCTTCAGGTGCGCTGGGCACACTTTGCAGCTGTGTATTAATGCTGCGCTCAAACAAGAGACAATCTGCAGCGCATCATCTTGTGGCACATTTTAAAAAGGAGCACAAAACTGGAGCCAAAACTGGGCTAAAGCAGAAACAGGAGCAGCAAAATGTCCCATCAGTATGTTTCCGGTAATCATGGGCTATTATATTCACAGATGCACGTGATGCAAAACGCTGTCAGAGCCCTCCCATTAGTTGAGTTTTAGTTGAAATTTCAGGGTTTCAGTCGACCAAGAATTTCTTTGGTTGATTACTGCGTGTGTGTGTGTGTGTGTGTGTGTGTGTGTGTGTGTGTGTGTGTGTGTGTGTGTGTGTGTGTGTGTGTGTGTGTGTGTGTGTGTGTGTGTGTGTGTGTGTGTGTGTGTGTGTGTGTGTGTGTGTGTGTGTGTGTGTGTGTGTGTGTGTGTGTGTGTGTGTGTGTATTGAGGATTTTAATATTAACGAACTTTGGCCATATACCGGTGCAAGGTAGCCATTGAGTCCTGCCTTCAAAGTTACATTACATTTAGCAGACGCTTTCGTCCAAAGCGACTGACAATCAGTACATGTGTGGGGTTCAACATGTGGACAGTTGGAGGTGGGGATCGAACCCCCAACCCTCTGGTTGGTGGTCGACCCACTCTACCCACTGAGCTATACCGCCCTCGATGTGCCAAATATGGATCCTTTCCGCTGCTGGTCAAAGATCTCCACCAATGTAAATGAACGGGTGACATCACAAACACTTCCTCCATATTCCTGACTGTCTGGCTGTGTGTGTGTGTGTTTGTGTGTGTGTGTGTGTGTGTGTGTGTGTGTGCGTGTGTGTGTGTAGGAGCTGAAACTCCTCCTACACCGCTCCACGCTGCTGAAGACCCAGGGCCTCCTGCAGGACTACATAGACGCCGTCATCACCATGATCTCCTTACTCCTCAAGGTCTCACGCACGCACGCACACACAGCTGTTTGCTTCCTACATCCACATGAGTGATAAGACATGCGTCTCTCCAACGTGTGTGTCTTTGCACTAACTCAGCACTTAGCATCTTAGGTCAGAGATGTTGTACACTAGCAATGGTTAACCTCGTAATTAGAATGCTTGAAACTGGTTCTGGGGACTTTCTTACTGTACTAGCAGCAATGAAGTGTTTCACCTTCCTCTGATGTACTTCCTTGCTCCTCAAGGTCACACACACACACACACACACACACACACACACACACACACACACACACACACACACACACACACACACAATCACAATCACAATCTCACACACACACACACACACACACACACACAGCTGTTTGCTTCCTACATCCCCATGAGTGATAACGCATGCGTCTCTCCAACGCGTGTGTCTGTGTCTCCTGGCCACCAGGTGGCGATGAGGCGCTCCTGCGTGTGCGTGCGCTCAACGCTGGTGTCCGGGAAGCGCCACCTGAGGCTGGTGAAGATCAAGGACATGAGCGCCGACGACATCCCCGACCAGGAGGCAGCCTACCAGGACATCAGTGGTGAGAGTGTGTGTGTGTGTGTGTGTCTGTGTGTGTGTGTGTCTGTTTGGTTGCGTGTGTGTTTATGTGGCTTGTGCATTGCGACGTCACCTCACAGTCACGGCCTCCATTTTGGAAGCATTGGTGCCGTACAATGTCACGTTGTTATTTTGCTAGTAATGGTGGTTTTGGTCGTTGTTTATTGTTATTTTTCTTTACGTTATTTGTCATTGTGGGGGGACATTGTCGTGTTTGGAACCACCGTGGCGTTTCTCATGAAAGACGTGGCATAACAATGTTATCCTTAGCGTAGGTTGCGATTAATTACGTTGATTTCTGATTCAACTCTTGCTGCATCGTAAAATGGCGACGTATCGGCAACAAAAAAATCCCATAATGCATCCTGATGCACAAGCCCCAATCCTACTTGCAATCCTCGCCCCGCCCCCTAACCACACCCCCTTGTCCCCCCCCCCCCCCCCCCCCCCCTCCTGGCTCCGCCCCTCCTGGCTCCGCCCCTTCTCAGGGAAGACCAGTGTGCTGTCTCGGGAGGAGTGGTGGCAGCTGCTGGTTGGCTGCGTGCACACGCTGTGTGAGGTGGAACGCTACCAGGAGGCGGAGCTCATGGTGGACTCGGCCATGGAGTTCTACTCCTTCTACGAGAACAAACCCAAGAGGAAGCAGCTGGAGTTCTTTGGCCTTTCTGCCGCCTTCCTCGACCACAACTACCGCAAGGCCTACGACTACATCAGGTAGAGAGAGTTATGGAGAGCTTCACTAAGGCCTACGACTACATCAGGTAGAGAGAGTTATGGAGAGCTTCACTAAGGCCTACGACTACATCAGGTAGAGACAGCTTCACTAAGGCCTACGACTACATCAGGTAGAGACAGCTTCACTAAGGCCTACGACTACATCAGGTAGAGACAGCTTCACTAAGGCCTACGACTACATCAGGTAGAGAGAGTTATGGAGAGCTTCACTAAGGCCTACGACTACATCAGGTAGAGACAGCTTCACTAAGGCCTACGACTACATCAGGTAGAGACAGCTTCACTAAGGCCTACGACTACATCAGGTAGAGACAGCTTCACTAAGGCCTACGACTACATCAGGTAGAGAGAGTTATGGAGAGCTTCACTAAGGCCTACGACTACATCAGGTAGAGACAGCTTCACTAAGGCCTACAACTACATCAGGTAGAGACAGCTTCACTAAGGCGTGGCAGATAAAGAGCGAGAGGGTAGTGGGAGGGTGGTGAGACCTTCAGTCTGTCTTGAGAGGAAGAGTGGTAGAGAGACTTTCACTGAGGCTTTTGTTTCATCGTAGACGTCAGCAATAGTTAAATATAGAATGAGCAGGTGCCTTCTGGAACGTTTCCTATAATAATTACAGAGGATCAAAGTGTTATTTCTTTCTTTCTAGAATTATGCTGATGGATCCCTCCGATGATGAAAAACCTCAGCTGTGGAACGTCTTCAACCAGGTGTGTGTGTGTGTGTGTGTGTGTGTGTGTGTTGTTGACCTGTTGTTCACACGCTCATGTCATGTACACGTGACATGGAGACTCAAGACCCACTTGTTCAGAGTTCACCTGAACCCTGCTTAACATCCATCCTCTACCTACAAAAAAAAAACATCCCTTCATGCACTTGTATGTTGTATGTCTTGGCACTTTATAATTGCTCTTTGCACTAACTTAGCACTTTTCACTTAGCATCTTAGGTCAGAGATGTTGTACACTAGCAATAGTTAACCTTGTTATTGGAATGCTTGAAACTTAGCAGCAATGAAATGTTTCAACTTCTTCTGACAAATTTACTTGCTGTCAGTCGCTTTGGACAAAAGCAACTGCTAAATGCCCTCAGTGTTAAATGTTGTTGCTGTTTGTGTTGTTTTTGTGTTTGCTGCATACTTTTGTTGTCTTTTGCCTATTTTCACCTGTTGTTGTTGTTATTGTTCATCTGTTGTTGCTGCTGTTGTTCACCTGTTGTTGTTATTGTTGTTGCCCTCCCCAGGTGACGCTGAACTCCCAGCACCAGCGGCACCACCGTTTCTGCCTGCGTCTGATGCTGAAGAACCCGGAGAACCATGCGCTGTGTGTGCTCTGTGGACACAACGCCATGGTGTCTGGCAGCTTCAAGCACGCCCTGGGTACACACGCACACACGCGCAGACAGACACACGCACGCAGCACGCACGCATGCACACACACACGCATGCACACACACACACGCACACGCACACACATACACACGCACGCACACACACACATGCACACACGTGTCTGGCCAAAGGGGTCAACTTTAGACATGCGTTCACGTGAATTGACTTGAATTCAGCGTTTTTGTTGTCAATGCCGTTTTCTGACGGCGTAAAAGAATGTACGCAATTAACGCGCATAAGGCATAGCCTTGAACCTTTTGGCCTTCATCAACACTATGCACGCACATGCATGCATACACACACATGTGCCATAGATAGATAGATGGATGGATGGATGCTTTATTCATCACGAGGGAACTCTTTGGATGCTCATTCACACACAAACACTCACACGCATGTGCACACACACATACATGCACATGAACAGACAAACGTCTCCTCTCTTTCAGTAACACTATGTGTGTCTCAATCTCACTCTATTGTCACACTATGTGTGTTACACTCTCTCTCCCCACAGGCCAGTACATGCAGGCCTTCAGGACCCATGGCAGTAATCCAATGTACAGCCTGTGCGTTGGCCTCACCTTCTTCCACATGGCTGCACAGAAGTTTGTCTCCAAGCGGCACCTGCCGGTGCTTCAGGTGTGTGTGTGTGCGTGCGTGTGTGTGTGCGCATGTGTGTGTGTGTGTGTGTGTGTGTGTGTGTATTCTGGGTTTGATCCCCCGAACAGTCAACATGCAACAATCCTTGAGGCAAAAAGAACGTCTTGACGTTTGACGATTCATTTAGAAAACTATGTGAGATGATCCAAATTGGCTGCCGACGCTTACCGCTTCACGTTGAGATCGTCGGTCTGTGGAGCGCGTCTGCGTTCTCTCTGTCGACGCGGATGTGAGCACCGTGACGTTGACTGCAGGCAGATGCGGGGATGAGCGGACGGCCTGTTGAAAGGCGGTCGGCCATTTGGCGCCAGTGCTGCGCCTCTTCTACTGTGCGGAACCCCTGAGACGCTAATGGACTCTTTTGGAGCATTGTAACCACAATTAATCCACTCAAAGTCCTAACAAATTGGGCACCATTTGAGCCCCATTTAAAAAAAAAAAAAAAAGACGTATGTATGTGATTGATGATTTGAACGATCAGTTGACGATGGTTCTGTACCGAAGAGTCAGATTTGAGTATGCGAGTATAAATGATGTGATGTGAGTTTAGCACCTTAGCGGAGTGCCATCCTAATTTTGACTGTATCTTATTATTTTATTTACTTCCTGTGGCCGTGCGGTCGTTCAGGGCTTCTCCTTCCTGTGGCGCTACGTGGAGCTGCGCGGTGAGTGCCAGGAGACCCTGTACAACCTGGGTCGCGCCCTGCACCAGATGGGCCTCGTCCACCTGGCCATACACTACTATCACCAGGCCCTGGCATTGCCCCCTACTGCCCTGGAGGTATATACACGCACACACTCGCACATACACACATATGGTTGACCCATGGATAGCGTCGCCTCTTAATTAGCATTCACTTTAGGATTTGCTGAGTTTTTGAGTTCTTTGTCATTAATTGTTTTGGAGTTGATCGATTTTATTCATTGATTTCTCTCTCTCTCTTTCTCTTGCTCTCTCTCTCTTTCTCTCTCTCTCTTTCTCTCTCTCTCTTTCTCTGCAGGGTATTGAGGAGGACCAGGTTGACCTGAAGAGAGAGATTGCCTTCAACCTGTCTCTCATCTACCAGGCCAGTGGCAACACACACCTGGCACGCCAGACTCTCTACACTTACTGTATCATCTAAACACACACATACACATCTTGTCATGTATTCCTGTCACAACCAATGGTGTTATTTGTGGATTTTAGACAACAGATAGTTCTTTTAGATTTTCCAGAAATAGTTATTTTATGGAGTTAGGTGAAATTTTTAAATGTACATTCATTTTATTTTTATTATTTTTTTTTTTGTAATATTTTCTATTATGCAAAGTTGAGTTCACCTGAGCTACAAGAATGTCACTGGTGGTAATTATGTATGTTGTTAACTGGTATGTGACAATAAACTTGAAACTTGAACTTACGCCAAAACAAACAGTAATTGCACCAATTAGCTAGCAGCCAACAAACAACGACAGAAAATACAAAACATAAAACAGCACAATACATAAAAGTCTGTCATTATGAGAGAAGATAGAATCGGTACATACAATCAATAGAAGGCTGGGGGTGAGACATTTGTGCTGACTTTCGCCAATGCTTGAGGCTGGTTTTAAAAACTGCAGTTTCCTGAGTTTCTAATGTTTGTAAGTGTAGAATTACACTTTCTCCTGTCTGCCTTTCGACAGATTTTCCCTCCTTCTTTGTAATTTTATTGATATTTTCTGAGATTAATTTACTATTTCCATCAGACTAATTTATTAGATTGATAAAATAATTAGGTTTCGCCTGCCTGAGTTGTTTACTACTTTGTTTCGCAATTCCTGACGTTTTCTCTTGTCATGTGGTCATCTCTCTGCTTCATTGGCCTCCAGATATTTATTTCACCATGGCAAATTATATTCTTTAGGCCAGTGTAAGACCTTTCAACAGAATTAATTTTTAGTCTCACTGACTCTGGCCATCATTGTGTCAGATTTATTTTCTAAGTCATCAGACTGCAGAACATCATTGCAGTCCAACTGTTTTAGTTTGTCCTCAAATAGACTGACTGAGGTTTTGGGTATAATGTTAATCCTCTTGCCTGTATAAAAATTGTTTAGTCAGTTTTCTTACAATTAAAGTCAGATTATGTTCAGAAGTACCTGTCACCAGATGAAATTAAGTTTTCTAATTCTTTCAGATATGTTACTAAAAATAAGATCTGTGTTTGTGATGATTGGGTAACCCTGGTTGAGGTTTGAATAATTTGCGTGAGATTATACTGGTCAGATATACTTTTGAGTTGTTTTCCTGTTCGCTATCTCAGCCTAGTTTTATATTAAAAAAAAAAAAAAAAACCTAATAAAATTAATTCAGTTTGGTACCTATTTCCCTTGATAAGGATTTCAGTTTGTCATAAAAAATGCTATTAGAATTCAGAGGTTGGTATATACCGACAACAGTAAAAAACATAAAAGGGGACAATACAACAGAGACAGCAATGCTTTCCACATCTTGCAGGGGATTGGGATGTACTTCTATCTAAAATGATCTAACATGATCGAACATACAGGAGAACTCCTCCTCCTCTGCCTAGTTTTCCATCTTTCCTAAAAACACGATATCCGGGTGTAATAAAACCAGTCCTTGGAGATGACTCAGTTCACCATGATCCAGAATGGAAAACAAAGCCCATGTTCGATTCCACCAGCAAATGTTCAATCTGTTCAATCTTTGATGCTATGCTGATATTTAAGTGTCCGCCAAGCACTCCCTTTGGTTTTCTTTGTGTGTCCCATAGGACTTTGGCCTGGATCGCCACTCTATTGAAATGTTCTTTGTGTGTACACTCACTCAGGTTAAAGATTACATTTTGCAGGGTTGGCGTTGGGGGACATTTCATTGTAGAACGCACCTGGGCAGAAGTTGGTATTTTGGCTTTTCTGTCACTCAGGTCTTCGGAGTATATGGTGTGATGACTCCATTGAGTGAAGGTAACACGGTCATCTTGCAGAGTAGACCCTGTCGTAGCTTCGGCTATCCCAGCAACAACGCAATGAGAGCAGTAGGGTAGTACAGATGTGGATGACCATACTGCCTCTGTACGTCCCATCTCCAACCATTCTTATTGAGTTTAGGCTTGAATTTGAATCTGGCAGTGCAAACTCCTGCAACACCTGCCTTGCTGCCAGTCCGAGACCCACACCTGACCATTATGATTCATTTTTTATGTTTCTTGAATAAGTCTTGAGAGGAGATGCTTGATGCTTTTGAGAAACCTTCCACAAAAATATGCCGCAATGATCTCTTTAATGAAATTGGTGAAAATGATTGCATTCAGAAATGAATATTTAGCAATTTCTTCTTTTCAATTTCTTATCAATTTATAGCCTATTAATGAATGTATGACCCAGATTATTACTCAAAAGTTTACACGTTTTTGCTATTGCTGATGTACAAAACTGTATATTTTGTTAATAAAGAATCAATTAAAGTTGCCAATTGCCGTTTTTTTTCACAACAAAATAAAATCGGTTTTGATTTGACCACGACATTATTTTTTATTTTGTTTAATTCGTGGATTAAAGCGATGGGATTGGGTTGGGATTATGTTGGTAAATCTCCCCCTCCCCCTAATGACATATGAAGTCTGCGACCAGAGAACGCCCCGATTTTGAGCCCTCATCCCTAAAGGATGGAGAGAGCAGGGTGGGTCCTCGATCCTAAACCACCGAACACCATGCGCTCACAAATAAAGTCCACAGTAATCATTTGCATCATAAAACTGTAATAAAACATGTAAATTTCGTCGTGTTTTAATTCTGACACACTGTATGTACATCGTGTGTCCCTGTGTTTTCCACGGTGCCGTGGATGTGGGTGTTGAGCGCTTTCATCACGCTGGTGATGTAGCGGAAACGGGCAGGCGGATGTGATGAAGGCTCCTCGCTAAATAAATAACATATGAACGCTTCTTCCAGCACTGGCAGCGTCAATGGTACATGTCTCCACGGGTGGCTTAAACCCCCCCGCCCCCCAAGCCGATAAGCATGGGATGATTTCGAGAAACCAGTAATACGCCCTGAATACCATCCAAGAGAGATTGAC
>JAXIVH010000035.1:3977440-3984940 GCA_036785325.1 Urophycis tenuis | reverse complement strand
TCCTTTTTTTCTTGTAACTTTAGCATGGTGCCTTATAAACACATATTCTCTGTTCAGAGTGATTTACTGTAAAGGTCCTAACTGTTATGAATTATTGATCAGCCTCCATATTCTCCCCCCCTTCCTCTCTCTCTTGCTCTTCATCTAATGTTCTCTTCCTGTCTCTCCCTGTCTCTGTCCTGTCTCTCTCTTTGTCTCTGTGTGTCTCTCTCTCTGTCTCTTTCCTGTCTCTGTCTGTGTCCCTGTCTCTCTCTGTCTGTGTCTCTCTCTCTGTCTCTGTCTGTGTCCCTGTCTCTCTCTCTGTCTGTGTCCCTGTCTCTCTCTCTGTCTGTGTCTCTGTCTCTCTGTCTGTGTGTCTCTCTCTCTGTCTGTGTCTGTGTCTCTTCCCTGCAGGTTTCCAGCCTCTATCTCCGCCATCTTGGACCCACAGGGGGGCGTAGGCGTCCCCTCTTCCGACCGCGCCGGGCGACAGACGGGTGGAGACGGAACACTCTCGCCTCCTCCGCCCTTTTCCCCTCGTGAGAGTGGAGGCGGCCGCCGCCACTGCCCCAGTGCCTCTGAGCAAAGACCTTCGGGAGTGGTACCCCTCCCCTCCCAAAGCTCAGGCGCCTCAATTAGATAGGGTGGGTGGTAAAATCCCCAGCTAGCGGGTGGGTTCAAAGGTCAGAGGGGTGGGCTGGGGAAGGGAAGCGTGGTGACTTGAGACTATTAATTAACCAGAGACAGGTGGTACAGTGATGAGAGGGAGGCATGGGCGATAGAGAGAGGGAGACGATAGAGAGACACAAGGGCTAGGCAGAGAGAGGGAGCCCCACAGGAGAGACAGAGAGTCATAGAGAGGGACGTGCTTGAAAACTGTGCAAAAGGGACACATGAGACACAGTAGATGGGACCCCTCCTCTGAATGACTGACTGCAGGATTCTGGGAATTCTTCAAGTGCCTTGCTTGAGGGAATCGCGGCGGAAACGTCCTACAGCGGCCAGGGTGGGACTATCAACTTTTTTGGGTGTGTTTTTGGACTGAAGCGTGCCTTGCTGGAGGGTCTCGGGGCCGAGTGGTATGGAAGCCTGTGGGAGCGGACAGCGGGATGGTGCAAGAGAGAAGTGACATAGTGCCCTCACCCATCCCTCCCTCCCTCTCTCCTTCACAGAGGCCCCTCTCTCTCTCTCTCCCCCACCCCTTTTGATTTGTTTGGTCAATTTCTTCTGCCCCTCAACACACCACACCACCGTCTCCGCCGTCACTTCCGACGCCACCTTCACCGCCCGCATCCCTCCCCGTCTCTCCCACACGCCCACCTTTCGGTCGCCATGGCGACGGCGACGGCCAGCCCCGCCCACGCCGCCGCCGCCGCCGCCGCCGCGCCCGACATGGCTCCCGCGTCGGGCGACGGCAGCGCCCGCGAGCACCTGCTGGCGGTGAGGCGGCGGAACCCGCACGGCCGGCCGTTCACGCTGGGCCCGGAGAACCTCCGGAGCCTGTCGGTGCAGGGCTCCTCCTCCTCGCCCCCCTCCTCCTCCTCGCCTTCGTCGTCGCCCCCCAACCGGGAGGAGTCCGGCGGGGGGGCGGGGCTCCAGCGCGCCAACAGCGACACCGACCTGGTGACGTCGGAGAGCCGCTCGTCCCTCACGGCGTCCACGTACCAGCTGACTCTGGGCCACGCCCACCTGGTCATCTCCTGGGACATAAAGGAGGAGGTGGACGCCACCGACTGGATCGGCCTGTACCACATCGGTGAGTGGACCGACCAGACCCCGCCCCGCAGCCACGCCCACCGGCAGGTCTAAGCACCGCCCACGTGGCGCCCGCCAGCACAGTGGTCGCACTCTCCCTCTCCTTCTTCCTTTCTATTGGTTTGGGTGGAATCGGCGTCTTCATGAGCTCTTTCTAACCTGTATGGGTCTGACTCTCCTATCTTAGATGTCCACCCCCTGTCTCTCTCTCTCTCTCTCTGTCTCTCTCTGTCTCTCTCTCTCTCTCTCTCTCACTCTCTTTCTGTCTCTCTCTCTCTCTCTCTCTCTCTCTCTCTCTCTCTCTCTCTCTCTCTCCATATGTCCCTGTCCTAGCTGTCAGCTGCTGTCAGAGTTATTATGGGATATGTATGTAGGGACCCATTATCTTCAAGGTTGAATCATCACCTCACACTACATCGTTATCTTGCCAGTGGCGTTCAGTTGTATGTGCGTGTGTGCGTGTGCGTGTGTTTGGATGAATCACTTTAGCCTTATAAACCTCTATAATAGCTATCACTAACAGCTGACTATGTGCTTTCGACACAGCTAAAAGGCTAGCCATGCACCTTCAACGTAGAGCTAACGGCTTGCCATGTACCTTCAAACACAGAGTGAACCGCGAACCATGCCATGTCAACACAGAGATATCAGCTAACAGCTTATCCCGTACCTACCTAACACAGAACCAACCACTAAGCATCTACTTTCAAGAGCTAACCGCTAAATACAGCACTAACCACGCCAACTGCCTACTTTCAATACAGAGCTGGCCAAGATACTCGCTCAGTCCTGGAGTCTTTTGTTCAGCGTTTATTTTCCCCATCATGCTTCAGCTGAGTCTGAACCAATTTAAAAAAAAAAAGAGGACTCATTAGTGCCACTATTATCCAATGGAGAAGGAGAAAAGCAGCTATTCAGAGGACAGTTTACAGCCATGTCTGTCGCTCTTCAATTCAACACTTGTTCTCTGGTGACATCAGAGCCAAGTGCAAGACTCGCAAGTTGAAGACTCACGATGACAAAGTGTGTTTGTGCGTGTGTGTGTCCTTTTTGATTAGAGTCTTATCAATCGAGATTAAAAGAGGGAGGGGGGGGGGGGAGAAGAGAAAGGGAACAGGAAAGAAGTGGAGGAGGGGGAGGAATACAGAAAAGAGAAGGAGGCTGAGGAACAGAGATAAAGAGATGGCCAGACAAGGGGAGGTATACAGAAGATTTGAAGGAACTGTGCCAGAGACCTGGAGGAGGAAAGGAGAGAGGTTAGTCTGAGAGGCGTTGAAAGCCGATCTCTCTCTCTCTCTCTCTGTCTCTCTGTCTCTCCCTCCCTCTCCCTCCCTCTCTCTCTGCAGGTAGAGTATGAGATGTATTGATTGTATGGTGGTGGGGTGGGGGGGGGGGGCTGTTCCTAGGCGTGTAGGAGCCCCAGAGAGGAGGGCCTTCCTCCAGCCTGGCCGACAGCCAGGCTCCCCTGGAGCTCCAGGGCCACCACTACCTCATCCTCCTGGCTGACCCGTGTGGGGAAGGGAGAGAGAAAGTGCCTGTGGTAGTGGATAGTGTGTGCGTGTCTGCCCCCCCCCACCCTCCCGTCAGTAATGTGGACTCTACCTTTATTGATAGTGATTGTGAGATAGTGGTACGACAAAGGACATTGTGTGTGTGTGTGTGTGTGTGTCTGTGTGTGTGTGTGTGTGTGTGTCTGTGACTGAAGATTGATCCTGACGGACAGCGGTCGTTTTTCAAACCCAGTCCCAGTGCTGGATGTGTCATAAAGGTTCAGTGGACCTGGGTGGGGGACGCTGGGGGCGTGGGGGGGGGGTGACCTAAAGGAAGTGTCTGAGGAACAGGAAGTCCTTCCCTTCGTGATGTATAATTAACCGGATTACAGGAAGAGTAAATAATACATAGAGGCAAGATGTTGAATTGGTCCATGTGATTCAAAGTGGACGTTGTCGTTGTCAGGCGTTCACCAAATAATGTTTCTTCTCCCGTGTTTCCATCGAGATTCAGAGAAGGAATGTGATATGTTGTCGTCTTGACTATTGATTCTCTGATTGATCACCGGTACATGTTTTGTGACAGCTTGAGCATGGACAGTGCGTCTGTAACCTCTGTTCGCCACGGTGACACAAACACATACTCAACCAGTCAGTCAGTCAGTCAGTCAGTCACTCACTCACTCACTCACTCACTCACTCACTGACTCACTCACTCACCTACTCACTCATTTACTCAACCACTCACTCACTCACTTGTCCTATTCTCTTTTGCAGTTAGCCATGTTTTAATGTGTGTTGTGTACCGCGGCGCACTACATGATATGCCAGTTATCGTCCATATTAACAAACATCTTAAAGCCTTGGTGATCATGTCAAATCTTTAACAGGATGAATTAATGAGGGAAACGACATTTGCACAAAAGATTGGTGCTTCAGTTCATCTTCCTTTTTTGTCACTCAGTAGTAGCCTGTTCAGAGCTCGTTGCAAGGTTCATAGCGGGTGTGTAGCATGCCACACAAAGTAAACCCTGATATAAATGAAAGGATATTTAAGCAATATCACGCAAGAGGGGATGCTGTTATGCTGAATTTCAGTGCGGCTGTAATTCCGTTTTAATAATCGGAGCCATGCTACTATTCTGCATATTTGCACTCCCTCTCGTGTGATATTGCTTTTAATTAACAGCGCTAAAAGCACCATTATTAGTTAACCGTCACAAGCAACAACCAGATTATGAAGCGTTTGTTTGTTTAGTAATACATTTGGCTCCACCAACCAAAATGGTTCACAACTGGAGTGCGACTGGGCGATGGGGACTGTTGCCAAGCAACACAAACATTTTCCTAGCTTGCTACTTTGTGGATGTCTGAAGAAGAAGAAGAAGAAGAAGAATTACTGATTTGCACGTTGGTCTGCGCGTTATTACAGGCCAGTTATCACAGGCCAGTTATCACAGATCAGCTACTTTGTGTCCTGTACATGTGTACATGTGTATGTTTCCACTTCCTGTGCCATCAGTGAAATATGAGTCTGTTCACAATGGCTTTGGTGGGTTCACGATCGTTGCTTTACAGTACAGGCATGTAGGATATAAAGCTGGGGTAGGCAATTTGGAGAAGCCAGCCAGAGTAAGTCATATAATATATATGTATTACCCTCCCATCCGGCCTCCTTCCAAAGCCAAGACAAAGACACGTGACTCACTCACTGGCTTTAGCGGTGGGTCTGTCTAGCCTTGTGGAAGACTACAGGCATGTGCAGTGATGCAGGCAATGTGTAGCAGGTGTAGCTAGATAGACGGACAGGTAGGCCGTCCAATCATTTCATTTGGGCCGAATGAAATGATTGGCCGGGCTTGTTACAGGCCTGCGACAGCCACAGATACCTTTTTTATTATTTTTTTTATTTGTCAGCGCATTTTACATGTTTGACACATTTCACATTTGGGACATCAAGAAATATGACTTGCTTATGAATTGCGTAACAAAGCTCTAAGGGCTTCTTGCATCAAGGAGGCCTACAGGTAGACTCTGAGTATTGGGGTTTGAACCCAGAACTTAAGCCAGGACACCAACACCCAAAGCAGTGATGGAGTAAGAAATCCAAAGCAAACATCCTTTCAAAATTCTCTCTCTCACACACACACACACACACACACACACACACACGTTTTGTGTTGGTCAACCGCGTGTGCATGTGTGTGTCACCAGATGAGACGTGCGTGGCCAACGTCTGGGAGTCAAAGAACCGCGGGGTGAACGGAACCCAGCGAGGACAGATCGTCTGGAGGCTGGAGTGTGCGCCCTACTTCATGGAAGGTCAGTGTGTGTGTGTGTGTGTGCATGCATGCGTGTGCATATACAGTATATATATGTATATATCCACTGAGCCACTGTCACCCAGTGGCTCAGTAGGTGGAGCGGGTGGACAGAGCGGGTTGTCCACCAACCGTAGGGTTGGCGGTTTGATCCCCTCGATTCCCCTCCTCCAACTGTCTGCATGTCAAAGTGTCCTTGAGCAAGACACTGAACCCCAACTTGCTCCCCGGGCGCTGAACATAGCAGCCCCACTGCTCCTATGTACCATAGGATGGGTCAAATGAACACAGCAGCCCCACTGCTCCTATGTACCATAGGATGTGTCAAATGAACACAGCAGCCCCACTGCTCCTATGTACCATAGGATGGGTCAAATGAACCCAGCAGCCCACTGCTCCTATGTACCATAGGATGGGTCAAATGAACACAGCAGCCCACTGCTCCTATGTACCATAGGATGGGTCAAATGAACACAGCAGCCCCACTGCTCCTATGTACCATAGGATGGGTCAAATGAACACAGCAGCCCCACTGCTCCTATGTACCATAGGATGGGTCAAATGAACACAGCAGCCCCACTGCTCCTATGTACCATAGGATGGGTCAAATGAACACAGCAGCCAACTGCTCCTATGTACCATAGGAAGGGTCAAATGAACACAGCAGCCCACTGCTCCTATGTACCATAGGATGGGTCAAATGAACACAGCAGCCCACTGCTCCTATGTACCATAGGATGGGTCAAATGAACACAGCAGCCCACTGCTCCTATGTACCATAGGATGGGTCAAATGAACACAGCAGCCCACTGCTCCTATGTACCATAGGATGGGTCAAATGAACACAGCAGCCCCACTGCTCCTATGTACCATAGGATGTGTCAAATGAACACAGCAGCCCCACTGCTCCTATGTACCATAGGATGGGTCAAATGAACCCAGCAGCCCACTGCTCCTATGTACCATAGGATGGGTCAAATGAACACAGCAGCCCACTGCTCCTATGTACCATAGGATGGGTCAAATGAACACAGCAGCCCCACTGCTCCTATGTACCATAGGATGGGTCAAATGAACACAGCAGCCCCACTGCTCCTATGTACCATAGGATGGGTCAAATGAACACAGCAGCCCCACTGCTCCTATGTACCATAGGATGGGTCAAATGAACACAGCAGCCAACTGCTCCTATGTACCATAGGAAGGGTCAAATGAACACAGCAGCCCACTGCTCCTATGTACCATAGGATGGGTCAAATGAACACAGCAGCCCACTGCTCCTATGTACCATAGGATGGGTCAAATGAACACAGCAGCCCACTGCTCCTATGTACCATAGGATGGGTCAAATGAACACAGCAGCCCACTGCTCCTATGTACCATAGGATGGGTCAAATGAACACAGCAGCCCCACTGCTCCTATGTACCATAGGATGGGTCAAATGAACACAGCAGCCCCACTGCTCCTATGTACCATAGGATGGGTCAAATGAACACAGCAGCCCACTGCTCCTATGTACCATAGGATGGGTCAAATGAACACAGCAGCCCACTGCTCCTATGTACCATAGGATGTGTCAAATGAACACAGCAGCCCACTGCTCCTATGTATCATAGGATGGGTCAAATGAACACAGCAGCCCACTGCTCCTATGTACCATAGGATGGGTCAAATGAACACAGCAGCCCACTGCTCCTATGTACCATAGGATGGGTCAAATGAACACAACAGCCCACTGCTCCTATGTACCATAGGATGTGTCAAATGAACACAGCAGCCCCACTGCTCCTATGTACCATAGGATGGGTCAAATGAACACAGCAGCCCACTGCTCCTATGTACCATAGGATGGGTCAAATGAACACAGCAGCCCACTGCTCCTATGTACCATAGGATGGGTCAAATGAACACAGCAGCCCACTGCTTCTATGTACCATAGGATGTGTCAAATGAA
>JAXIVH010000035.1:3892440-3972440 GCA_036785325.1 Urophycis tenuis | reverse complement strand
ACGGACACGCGGCTCAACGCCATGCTGCACATCGACTCCGACGAGGACGACGACCACTCGCAGCCCGACGGCAAACCTCAGCAAACGCCGACCGCCGCCGTGGCGCCGGGGTGCGCCGGGGCCGCGGCGAGCTCAGAACCAGAAGGGCAAGCGGGACGTGAGCCGGCCCAGGAGGATCCGGACCGGGAGTCCGCGCAGGCCACCGCCTCCAGCGGCGCCGCGGGTCAGAGCCTGGCGGTCGCGGTGACGTGCGGCGAATCCTCGGGCGCCGCAGCCCGCGGCGTGGTCGGCGCGGCGGGAGGGGAACGGGGGAGTCTGGGGGCGGAGCTTAGGACAGTGTCCGACGCGACGGTCGCCGGTGCCTCCCCTTCTGAGGCGCACGCCCTCCCCGCTGTGACCGTGGCGACCGCGCCGACCCCTGGCTCGGCCTGCATGGCGGCTGCGGAGGTGTTGGTTGTTCCTCCTCCGGAGGTGCAGGGGGCGTCGCTGGAGCCCGGCGTCGGGGAGTGCGAGTGCCAGCACCAGAGCGGCAGGACCGCCTCCAGCCTGGAGATGCCGAGCCGCTCAGTGCTCACAGGACTACAGCTGTCACCCATTCAGGTGAGGAGCCGGCCCGGTCGCCCAATCACAGGCCAGGAGAATGCTGCATTGCTGCATGCTGATTGGCCGTTGTCACGTCTATTGGCTGACGTTGTTTAAACTACAACACCCATCATTATGTGGACCAGGAAGCACAGGAAACATGGGGGTTTGTGTAGTTCATAGATGTAGGTCTAGGTCTCTTAATGTGGTTAAGTTGTAAAAGGATCTTAATGTTAGTGAATGCACAACTGAGTTAAGTTCTCTCCTCTTTTCCCTCTCCCCACCCCTCTACTTCTCTCCTTCCTCTTCCTCTCCTCGCCTTTTCTCTTCCGTTGCCGTCAGGAGGTGGACACGAGACAGGAAGTGGCTCCCAAGGCGGAGGAGGAAAGGGTGGAGTCAGCGAGCTGTGAGGGCTTGGCCGCCATGGCCGGCCCCACTAATAACGACACGGCAGAACGAGGGGGCGGGGCTTGTGGATCGGACCTTGTTGAAATGGGTAGGGTGTGTGTGTGTGTGTGTGTGTGTGTTTATCCAACTATCTCTGTATTTTTAAAGGTTTAATATGTTTTTGCACTCTGTATTTAAATACATACGATTTAATAAGTGTTCTGAATGACACCTTTTTTCGACCAACCAGGAGCCAGAGGTGGGCGAGGAGGCGGGGCCGAGGACAACAGGGAACGTCGGCGGCGGCAGCAGGAGGAGGGGGAGGAGGGGGGGGGGGAACGGGGAGGTCTGGAGGAGGAGGCTCACCGACGAGGCCTCCGGGGGCGTGGCCCGGACCCAGGAGGGGGGCGGGGCCACGGCGGGCGCGGCCGAGCAGGACAGGCCTGGGGAGGAGAGGGAGGCAGGTGAGATGGAGCTGGAGGTGTAACCGTGACGACCACAACCGACCATGAGCTCGGTTGGTAGTACTTAAACATATGTGTGTGTGTGTGTGTGTGTGCGTGCGTGCATGCGTGTGTGGTGCCTATGTGTGTGTGTGTGTGTGCAGGTGCTACAGCTCAGCTCAATGGCCACCAGTCTGTCCCGCGCTCCCTGCCCTCCATTCGCCATGACAGCAGCCGCTACCAGCGCGTTGACGAGCCCCTTCCTCCCAGTGAGTGTGTGTGTGCGTGTGCGCGCGCATGTGTGTGCGCGCGAGTGTGTGTCTGAAATATCTAATGTTTTCATACCCTGTCCAAGGCATTGCACTATTTGATGCTTTTCAGCAGCAGAGAAATCCTTTTTCTTTCCCATATTGCTTGAAACCGGTGGCTGCTTAATAGCGTGGAACATTGTTATTCAGTAGTTTTTCCCTTTGATTGGGCTCCCCAGGCAAATTAATTATCACAATGTGTCTGAGATTGAGCCAATTTGCATAATAATATGGAACTGATTATATATGTATGTAAAGGGGACATTTAGCAGACGCTTTTGTCCAAAGCGACTTACAATCAGTACATTTGTGGGGTTCGACACGTGGACAGTTGGAGGAGGAGGAGGATCGAGGGGATCGAACCGCCGACCCTACGGTTAGTGGACGACCCGCTCTGTCCACCCGCTCTACCCACTGAGCTACTGCTGCCCCTTTATTGCTATTGCTGTTATTATCATATATTATTATTATTATTTGCCTTCGCTATTGATGTTATTACTGCAGCTGCACTGCATACATTCATCAGGCCTGCACTATGCCATGTTTCCTCCCCCGCCTCTCCCCCTTTCTCTCTCTGTCTCTCCCTCCACCCACATGGTCGAGGCAGAAGGGCGCCCACCCTGAGCCCGGTCTGTCTGACGTTTCTGCCCGTTAAAAGGCAGGTTTCCCTCGCCACTGGCGCAGAATGAGAAGTGCTTCGGTGGGAATCCAGTCTCTGTAAATGACACCGCGAAGAGTTTTGGTCTAGAGCTGCTCTGTATGGATAGTCTTGAGATAAACTCTGTTGTGAATTGGCGCTATGTAAGTACAATTGAACTTGAATTGAACATGTGTGTGTGTGTGTGTGTGCGCGTGCGTGTGTACGCATGTGTGTGCGTGTGTGTATGCGTTTGTGTATGCGCGTGCGTGTGTGCGTGCATGTGTTTGTGTGTGTGTGCGCGTGCGTGTGTGCGCACGCGTGTGTGTGCGCGTGCGTGTGTGCGTGCGTGTGCGTGTGTGTGCGCGCGTGTGTGCGTGCCTGTGTGTGCGTGTGTGTGTGTGCGCGTGTGTGCAGACTGGGAGGCCCGCATCGACAGCCATGGCAGGGTGTTCTACGTGGACCATGTGAACCGGACCACCACCTGGCAGCGGCCCACCGCTCCCCCTCCAACACAGACCCTGCAGAGGTCCAACTCCATCCAGCAGATGGAGCAGCTGAACCGCCGGTACACACACACACACAAACTAATACACACACACACACACACAAACTAATACACACGCACACACACACAAACTAATACACACACACACACACAAACTAATACACATACACAAACTAATACACACACACACACACACACAAACTAATACACACACACACACAAACTAATACATACACACACACACAAACTAATACACACACACACACACACTAATACACACACACACACACAAACTAATACACACACACACACACACAAACTAATACACACACACACACACAAACACACACCACAGGCTCATTAGCCCCGCCCTCTTCCCCAGGTACCAGAGCATCCGCAGGACGATAACCAATGACGGCAGGCCAGACGATCAGCCAGCCAATGAGCTTCCAGCTGATGAGACGGACGCACATCCTTCCAGCCCAGGTGGCCCTCAGATCTCAACGCATGCTGGTCCTCCGACGTACTTATCTCACCTTCTAACTATCTATATGTGTGTGTGTGTGTGTGTGTGTGTGTGTGTGTGTGTGTGTGTGTGTGTGTGTGCGTGTGTGCGTGTGTGTTTCAGAGGTCCGTCGGGATGCGGCGGTCTCCCAGGCCAGTCCCCGGTCTCGCCTCAGCCTGCTGCTGCAGTCGCCCAGCGCCAAGTTCCTCACCAGCCCTGACTTCTTCACCGTGCTGCATGCCAATCCTGTAGGCCCTCCTCCTCCTCCTCCTCCTCCTCCTCCCTTCTCACTCTCCATTCCTCTACCTCCATCTCTATCTCTTCCTCTCCTCCTCCCTTCTCACTCTCCATCCCTCCATCTCCATCTCTTCCTCTCCTCCTCCTCCTCCTCCCTTCTCACTCTCCATCCCTCCATCTCCATCTCTATCTCTTCCTCTCCTCCTCCTCCTCCCTTCTCACTCTCCATCCCTCCATCTCCATCTCTTCCTCTCCTCCTCCTCCTCCCTTCTCACTCTCCATCCCTCCATCTCCATCTCTTCCTCTCCTCCTCCTCCTCCCTTCTCACTCTCCATCTCTATCTCTTCCTCTCCTTCTCCTCCTCCCTTCTCACTCTCCATCCCTCCATCTCCATCTCTTCCTCTCCTCCTCCTCCCTTCTCACTCTCCATCTCTATCTCTTCCTCTCCTTCTCCTCCTCCTCCTCCCTTCTCACTCTCCATCCCTCCATCTCCATCTCTATCTCTTCCTCTCCTCCTCCTCATCCCCTTATTCACATCTCTCTCACTCACTCTCCTCCTCCTCTCTGCTCCTCCTCGCTTCAGTTCTCCTCCCTCGATCTATTTACTGCCCTCCCCTCTCCCTCCCATCGCGCTCCCCCCTCCACCACCTCTCTCCCTCTCTCACTCTGACCTCTTTCTCCTCTCTCCCCCCCACCTCCTTCTGTCCACCCTCTCCGCTCTCTCTCTCTCAGCCGTCTTGATCTTGATGATGTCATCTCCCCCCTCCCCCCCAGGGTGCGTACCGCATGTTCACCTCCAACACGTGTCTGAAGCACATGGTGAGCAAGGTGCGGCGCGACGCGCACCACTTTGAGCGCTACCAGCACAACCGCGACCTGGTGGCCTTCCTCAACCTGTTCTCCAACAAGCAGCTGGAGCTGCCCCGCGGCTGGGAGATGAAGCAGGACCACACCGCCAAGGTAGAGAGACATCGACAGGCAGCGGGGAGAGAGAGAGAGGTGGGGGGGAGAGAGACATCGAGACAGAGGAGGGAGAGAGAGGGCCACACCACCAACGTAGAGAGACACCGACAGGCAGCGGGGAGAGAGAGAGGTGGGGGGGAGAGAGACATAGATAGAGAGCGGGAGAGAGAGGGAGAGAGAGGGAGATAAGGCAGGACCGCACCGCCAAGGTAGAGAGACACCGGCAGGCAGCGGCGAGAGAGAGAGGTGAGGGGAGAGAGACATTGAGACAGAGGGAGAGAGAGGGAGAGAGTGAGTAAGGGATAGACAGGTAGAGAGACAGGCAGAGCAGGGAGAGAGAGAGAGAGAGAGATAGAGAGAGAGAGAGAGAGAAGGAGGGAGACAGGTAGAGACAACGTTAATTGTCTCTGTCTCTGATAATTGATCCATTGTGTGTGTGTATGTGTGTGTGTGTGTGTGTGTGTGTGCGTGCGTGCGTGCGTGCGTGCGTGCGTGTGTGTGCGTGTGTGCCCCTCAGCCTTTCTTCGTGGACCACAACTCCCGGGCCACCACGTTCATCGACCCCCGGCTGCCGCTGCAGAGCCCCCGGCCCTCCAGCCTGCTGGCCCACAGGCAGTACCTGACCCGCCAACGCAGCCACAGTGCAGGGGAGGTCAGCCCCCACAGGCTGGTAGGACACACACACACACACACACACACACGCACGCACACAGACACACACACACACACACACACACACAGACACACACACACACACACAGAGACACACACACACACACACACACATACACACACGCACATAGACACACACATCCACCACACACTCACCACACACACACACACATACATACACACACACACAAACACACGCACACACACGCACGCACACACACACACACACATACACACACGCACGCACACACACACATAGACACACATATACACACATACACATACACGCACACACACACACACACACGCTCACACACACACATAAACACACACACACACGCACACAGACACGCACGCACACACACACATATACACACACACATAGACACACATATACACACACACATACACACACACACGCACACACATAGACACACGCACACACATAGACACACACACACACACACGCACACACGCACATATACACACACACACGCACACACACCAAGAACACATGTAATGTTGATGTCATAGCTTGTGTTGATTGATTTTTTTATAGTATTTTTGTTGTCATGTTTGTTGAAATTCTCTTGACATCCTGACAGCAATCAATAAATCAAATGCTCTGACAACCACAAGAAAAACAGTCTGGGATCTGTGGTTGTCACAGCCCTGTAATAAGCCTGTCCAAGCATTTCATTCAGCCTGAATGAATTGTGCTTTGTCACTTGATACTTTTTTTTTGGGATAATTGTGTGTTACTGGTTTAGTCCTCACAAGCCGTCTTTGTTCATTTCCTCACACGTGGGTGACAAAGTCCCCACGTTTCTGGTTCGGTCCTCACAAACCCTCTTTGTTCATTTCCTCCCATGGGGGGTGACAAAGTCCCCACGTTTCTGGTTCGGTCCTCACAAACCCTCTTTGTTCATTTCCTCCCATGGGGGGTTGATAAGGTCCCCACGTTTCTGGTTCGGTCCTCACAAACCTGCTTACTCTGCTCCCCGGTGTGTTTAAGGCTTCGGAGGAGCAGCGTCACGGTGGGGCTCCTCCTGTCCTGCCCCGGCCCTCCAGTACCTTCAGCTCCACCAGTAGGGGGCAGAGTCAGGAGATGGTACCTGTCGGTCAGTACACACGCACACGCACACACACACACACACACACACACATACCAGCACGCACCACTCAGTGTAGCTCAGTGGGTAGAGCGGGGTGGGCAGAGCGGGTCGTCCACTAACCGTAGGGTTGGCGGTTCGATCCCCTTGATCCCTCCTCCTCCTCCTCCAACCCACAAGTATACTGATTGTAAGTCGCTTTGGACAAAAGCGTCTGCTAAACGCAACCTTTACCCTTTACATATGTATACAAACGCAGCTCACGTACATGCTACACACAAACACGCGCACCTTTCCAACTGTGTGCCGTGTCTTCCGCCTGCCAGCCTACAACGAGAAGATCGTGGCGTTCCTGCGGCAGCCCAACATCTACGAGATCCTGCAGGAGCGACAGCCCGAGTTTGGCCGCAACCACACTCTCAGGTACCCGGCGCCTCGCCGTCACCTCTGTCACCCCGGGGGGGGAAATGAAAGGGTGCAGCGGGGTGAACGTGACGATGCTCGTTGCCCTGCTGACAGGGAGAAGGTGCAGCTGATCCGCGCGGACGGAGCGCCGGGATTGGCCAGGCTCTCGGGCGACGCTGACCTCGTCATCCTGCTGAGGTGAGGTCCGGGCGTCATGACATCACAACCAGAATTCACCAAGTAAACTACTAACTGGGGCTGGTTATGATGGGTTTAGTGGGCAGGTTAGTCTGGTGTAACCTGACCTGCTGGATAGTTTGTTACACAGAACAGCTGTCTCTGTACTGTCAATGACCTGTCTCTGTACTGTCTAACCCCTCCCTGCTCCTTAATGACCTGTCTCTTACTATCTAACCCCTACCTGCTCCTTAATGACCTGTCTCTGTACTGTCTAACCCCTACCTGCTCCTTAATGACCTGTCTCTGTGCTGTCTAACCCCTACCTGCTCCTTAATGACCTGTCTCTTACTATCTAACCCCTACCTGCTCCTTAATGACCTGTCTCTTACTATCTAACCCCTACCTGCTCCTTAATGACCTGTCTCTGTACTGTCTAACCCCTACCTGCTCCTTAATGACCTGTCTCTTACTATCTAACCCCTACCTGCTCCTTAATGACCTGTCTCTGTACTGTCTAACCCCTACCTGCTCCTTAATGACCTGTCTCTGTACTGTCTAACCCCTACCTGCTCCTTACCTTAATGACCTGTCTCTATACTGTCTAACCCCTACCTGCTCCTTAATGCCTCTGGACTGTCTGTCTCATGTAAAGCAATGATCGATCAATACATCTCTACAATGCTCTGAAAAGGTTTTAATTATGTTCTTAGTTATCTTCTTTTCTCTATATGTCTCTCTTTTTCTCTACACGTCTCTCTCTCTTGCTCCCCAGTCTTTTTGAAGAGGAAGTGATGTCGTATGTCCCTCCACACTCCCAGCTGCACTCCAGCTACTGCCAATCACCACGAGGATCTCCTGTGTCCTCCCCTCAGAACTCCCCTGGTGAGAGAGAGAGAGAGAGAGAGAGAGAGAGAGAGAGAGAGAGAGAGAGAGAGAGAGAGAGAGAGAGAGAGAGAGAGAGAGAGAGAGAGAGAGAGAGAGAGAGAGAGAGAGAGAGAGAGAGAGAGAGAGAGAGAGAGAGAGAGAGAGAGAGAGAGAGAGAGAGAGAGAGAGAGAGAGACCAGCTTCAAAATGGCCGTTAGACTCCCTTCCCGTTGTCAGAACACAAGCGGGGCCTTTCTGGGTTTTGTTCTGGTGTGTCACTTTGACACGGTGAACGTGCCGACAGTACAGGACTGCATGGAGGCCTCTTATTGTCGATAGCTGTTACTCACCAGCACTGCGTCTTGCACTGTACAAAATGGCCGCCGCATGTCCTTCCGGTCCATTTATAAAGGGGGGGCGTTTAGCAGACGCTTTTGTCCGAAGCGACCTACAATCAGTACATGTGTGGGGTTCGACATGTGGACAGTTGGAGGAGGAGGGGGGATCAAGAGGATCACACCACCGACCCTACGGTGAGTGGACGACCCGCTCTGTCCACCCGCTCTACACACTGAGCTACTGCCACCCCGTTAAAAGGGCAAACGGGGCATTTATGCGCTGACGTCGAGAAGTTTGTCACACGTCGGCTCGCTCCGCGGTACGTGTCCAGCTGGGAGTCGTGTTTCCATAGCTACCGATCGATAAACAGCATAATCTGTCCCGGTAATGAAAGTCGATTGTAACCTTTCCCGCTGAAGACCAAAGTCAGGTGTTGATGTTATGTTGACATATGATGTATTGACTCATTCCTACAGTCGGTCAGGAATAAGTCAACACGAAACCTTTACAGAAGACACGTTTTTTTTTTTACAGTTTACTACTGCTGGTCGGCTTTGTGTTAGCCACGCCCTTTCAGAGCTCCGCCTCCAGCAACATGATTGGTTGAGTCAAATGTGAAAGAAAGTGAAGTGTCTTATTCACTCAGATGTGAGGTCGTCGTCCCTCACGCTTTAGTGTACTCCTCTAACATCTGATTTGTAAGACTGCAGTTCGGCTGATCGGTTGTCTGTTGCCGTTGTAACCCAGGAACCCAGAGGGCCAACGCCCGGGCACCTGCCCCCTACAAGAGAGACTTTGAGGCAAAGCTGAGGAACTTCTTCAGGAAGCTGGAGACCAAGGGCTACGGCCAGGGGCCCGGGAAACTCAAGTAGGGGCCCCGTGTCTGTCTGTGTTTGTGTCTGTGTGTGTGTCTGTGTCCGTCGTCATGACACTCTGTTTATTGAGTTTATGCCTGTATGTATACTCGCTATGGATAAAATGGTCTTCTAGAGATGACTAAATGGTGATATATCCTCCACTAACAAGTGTCTGTACACGCGTGTGTTTGTGTGTGTGTGTACTGTGTGTGTGTGTGTGTGTACTGTGTGTGTGTGTGTAGGCTGATCATCCGGCGTGACCACCTACTGGAGGATGCCTTCAACCAGATCATGTGTTACTCCCGCAAGGACCTGCAGCGTAGCAAGCTCTACGTCAGCTTCGTAGGGGAGGAGGGGTGAGTCTTGGGGTAGAGGAGGGGTGAGTCTTGGGGTAGAGGAGGGTTGAGTCTGGGGGGAGAGGAGGGGTGAGTCTGGGGGGAGAGGAGGGGTGAGTCTGGGGGGAGAGGAGGGGTGAGTCTGGGGGGAGAGGAGGGTTGAGTCTGGGGGGAGAGGAGGGTTGAGTCTGGGGGGAGAGGAGGGTTGAGTCTGGGGGGAGAGGAGGGGTGAGTCTGGGGGGAGAGGAGGGTTGAGTCTGGGGGGAGAGGAGGGTTGAGTCTGGGGGGAGAGGAGGGTTGAGTCTGGGGGAGGTGGAGCAACGTGTCTCAAGCCATTCAAGTATGAACTCTGGACGGCGTCCAGAGAATCAGGCCAATCAGGGGAGGCGTTCTCATCGTCTGTTCATGAGATGTTTGCTCGCTGTTCACGGTACACAGGAAAGCGTGGTTCCATATGGGCGTGGCGAAACGCTGGCTATTTCTACCAGCAAATTTAAACTTAAAACTTAAAACCTCTTAAAACTTGAAGCCTCTCCGTTCATTCATTCCGTTTTGTTTCATCCTCCCTCCCCCCTCCCCACCTCTCCCCCCTCAGGCTGGACTACAGCGGCCCGTCCAGAGAGTTCTTCTTCCTGGTTTCCAGGGAGCTCTTCAACCCTTATTATGGTCTGTTTGAGTACTCGGCCAACGACACCTACACCGTCCAGATCAGCCCCATGTCCGCCTTCGTAGACAACCACCATGAATGGTGAGCAGACGCACACACACACATCCATGTACACACACATTTACACGTGTGCACACGTACATGCATACTCACGCACAAACAAACACACACACACATCCATATACACATGTACACTCACAAACATACACACACTTATATATAGTCAAACACATGCACTTACACACATTAGGAAACACACACACACACACATCCATATACACATATACAGTATATATTTATACTCAAACACACAATTACACAGAAACACACACAACCACACATCTTACTACTGTGTGCATCACTACTTTGTTCAGAGTCCCAGTGTGTGTGTGTCTGTGTGTGTAGGTTCCGGTTCAGTGGGCGTATCCTGGGCCTGGCTCTGATCCACCAGTATCTGCTGGACGCCTTCTTCACCAGGCCCTTCTACAAAGGCCTGCTGCGCATGTGCGTGCACACGCATGTCCTCCACCCACTCGGTCCCTCTCCCTCTCCATTCAGTTCAGAGCAGCTTCATACACACTCTGTGCCAGAGAACAGCTTAGACAATGAAATAGTCCAGTGAACGCACCTGAAGATGTCTGTCAAAAACTGTCGAAGCACGGCTGATTGTGTGAAACTACATGAACGTGTGTTACATTGTGAGGAGGGTTGTTGATGCTTTTTCTCTCTCACTCTCTCCCTTTCTCTCTTTGTACACGTCTTTCTCTCTACATCCATGTCTCTCTCTGCCTCTCTTTATCCATGTACATCTCTCTCTCCCTTCCTTTCTCTGTCTTTGTACATGTCTCTCTCTCTCTCTCGTTATCCATGTCTTACTCTTCCTCTCTTTATCTATGTACATGTCTCTCTCCCTTTCACTCTGTCTTTGTACATGTCTCTTTCTCTCTCTCTCTTTACCTATGTATATGTCTCTCTCCCTTTCACTCTGTCTTTTTACATGTCTCTCTCCCTTTCACTCTCTCTCTCTCTCTCTCTCTCTCTCTCTCCACGTCCATCCCTCAGCCCCTGTGAGCTGAGCGACCTGGAGTTCCTGGACGAGGAGTTCCACCAGAGTCTGCAGTGGATGAAGGACAACGACATCGAGGACATGCTGGACCTCACCTTCACCGTCAACGAGGAGGTGTTTGGACAGGTGGGGGTGAAACGTTCTGCGGTCGCCGCTGCCCGATCTGTAGGACTGTCAAACCCTGAATCATCACCCCAGATGTGCCTTAAGCTAGGCTAAGAGAAACTCTGCTGTATGTGTGTGTTGCTATGTGTGTGTGTTGGGTGTGTCTGTGTTGTGTGTGTGTCTGTGTTGTGTTGTGTGCTGTGTGTGTTTTGTTTCTGTGTTGTGTGTGTATGTTTTGTGTGTCTGTGTTGGCTTGTGTGCTGTGTATGTTGTGTGTGTGCGTCTTGTGTGCTGTGTGTGTGTTTGTGTGTCTGTGTTGTCTTGTACGCTGTGTGTGTTTTGTTTGTGTGTGTCTGTATTGTGTTGTGTGTGTGTGTGTGTGTCTGTCTGTGTTGTGTGTGTGTGTGTGTGTGTCTGTCTGTGTTGTGTGTGTGTGTGTGTGTGTGTCTGTGTGTCTGTGTCTGTGTGTGTGTGTGGTTTTGGGGGCTCAGATCACGGAGCGGGAGCTGAAGGTGGGCGGGGCCAACATTGCGGTGACAGAGAAGAACAAGAAGGAGTACATCGAGCGCACCGTCAAGTGGAGGATCGAGAGGGGTGTGTCCCAGCAGACGGAGAGCCTGGTCCGGGGCTTCTACGAGGTACCGTGTGTGTGTGGATTGTGGGGACAGTGGACATTATCTGGACAGTAGACATTGTGGGGACTGTAGGTTGTGGGGACTGTAGACTACGGGGTCAGTAGATTGTGAGGACAGTAGATTATGGGAACGGTAGACATTGCGAGGACATTAGATTAGAGACATTGTGAGGACAGTAGCTTGTGGGGACAGTTGAAGTTGCGAGAACAAATGTGGTGAGGACAGTAGATTGTGAGAGTAGTCACAGTAAAACGTGTTTTGATTGGTACTTTTACCCCCCCAACCCCCCCCCCCCCACACACACACACACACACACACAAGGTGGTGGATGCCCGGCTGGTGTCCGTGTTCGATGCCCGTGAGCTGGAGCTGGTGATTGCGGGGACTGCTGAGATCGACCTGGCAGACTGGAGGAACAACACCGAGTACAGAGGAGGTACGGGAGGAGGGCGGGGCGGAGCGCTGCGTGATGATACGTGACTGGTCGGGGGGGGTTCTGTCTGAGGTTCCGGGTGACCGACCCCGCCCTCTTTTGTCTGTTGCCTGCAGGTTACCATGACAACCACATCGTGATCCGCTGGTTCTGGGCGGCGGTGGAGCGGTTCAACAACGAGCAGAGGCTGAGGCTGCTACAGGTGTGCAGCCGCTGCAGCACCCCCTGCTGACTCCCCCCTCACTCTCTCTCTCTCACCGTAAACATCCATCTCTCTCTCTTGTCTCTCTTTCTCTCTCTCTCTCGTCTCTTTCTCTCTCTCTCTCTCCACACACCCCCTCCTTGTAGCAACTCCCCTCCCCCACTCCCCTCCCCCTCTCTCTTGCTGTCTTTCTATCTCGGTCTCCCTCTCTCCCCCTCCCCCTCTATTCAATTGGCATGTCGTTGACTTGATAAAGACATGTTGCCAACGCATGGAAATAAACAGAAATAGATGTCAATGAATTAGTCTCTCTATCTGTCTCTCTCTCTGAAATGCTATCTCTCTCTTAAACACTCTCTCTCCTCCCACCCTCCCTTAAGCTCTTGCCAACCTTCTCCTTCTCTCCCTCCCCCTCTATTCGACTGGCATGACATTCACTTGATAAAGACTAATGCATGGAAATAAACAGAACTAAATATGTCAATAAACGTGTCACTCTATGTCCCCTCCCTCCTCCTCCCTCCTCCCCTCTCCAGTTTGTGACGGGGACCTCAAGTATTCCCTACGAGGGCTTTGCCTCGCTGCGAGGCAGCAACGGACCACGCAGGTTCTGCGTGGAGAAGTGGGGGAAGGTCACCTCGCTGCCTAGGTGAGACGCCGCCCCCGCCGTCGCCCCCGGCAACAGCAGGCCGCTAGTGGGTGAACGAACCAGACAGAAGTGACGTTAAGGGGGGGCATGAGTCACTTAAGGTGCTGACTGTAAAACAAAGGGGGGTTTAAACCTGCTTTATGTACGTCTTTAGTGCCCTCTGGTGGCGTGAGTTGAAGCTAATGGACCAGAAATGAATGATTGAGAGAAAACTATCAAAGTTACAATTCCACCATCCCCACACGGCTATATGTCGAGGTGTCGTACGTACGTCGTACCTCAAATATAGAATGAAATGTATAAACAAAATAATTACATTAAAATTACATTTTGTCTGTTAAAGAAGGAGCGGCATGATAGTTGCTGTTGGTGAGTACATAAGGTGTTAGAACTTGTGTTGTAGCTGTTCACTTTGTAGAGGGAACGGAGATTACAGCTAGAAGTCACTCTGCTGCTGTTGCTGTTCTTGTAGCTGTTGTAGTGGTAGCTGCTGTTGTTGCTGTTGTAGTTGTTGTAGTGGCTAAAGAGTTAAGAGGTTTTGGCGATAACGTAAAGGAATTGGAACTTGTGTTTGTAGCTATTCAGTTGCTGTGGTTAAAGTTGCTGTTTTGGCGAAACTGCCAGACTAAGGAAGTCCCTGGAGGAAACCCTCTAGCTCACTGCTACCCCTACCCCTTGTGTATTGCATTGTGTATTGTAGCCATGTGTGTAACCCCTATCCCAGTTAGGACAGCTACCCCACACAGATGCCGTCCACAACCCACTACCCGACGCTACAACCTTCCAATCTGCTCTACCATTCTCTCTCTGCCAATCGGTGGTCAGGAAGGCAGACTCCATCTTGGCCTATGCCTGCCTCCAGACCCTCCACTTCCTGGCCCTAACAGAAACCTAACAGATCCAGGTTTCACGGCCACTCTGGCTGCCCTCTCTACTGTTTACGCACCACGCCTCGTGTTCAACCTACCTAAATTCTCCCATGTGCCCCCCTCTCTTCCATGACCTCCATTGGCTCCCTGTAGTGGCTCAAAATCAAGAGGATGATACTGACCTACAAAGCCGTTAATGGAACTGCCCCTACCTACCTCCAAACATTAGTGAAACCCCACGCCCCTGCTCGAGCACGCCGTTCAACTACCTCAGCTGGTCGACTGGTACCTCCATCACTAAAAGGAGGAAAAGGTCAGACGGCGAAATCACAACTCTTCTCCGTTTTGGCACCGCAGTGGTGGAACGAGCTCCCTGCCAATGTCAGGACTGCAGAGTCACTCCCCATCTTCCAGAAGAGACTCAAGACCCACTTCAGTTCACCTGAACCCTGCATAACATCCATCCTCTACCTACACCCCCCCCAAAAAAACAAAAAAAACCCTCCCCTAATGCTCTTGTATGTTGTATGTCTTGGCACTTTATAATTGTTCTTTGTAACTTGGCACTTAGTCAGAGATGTTGTATACTAGCAATGGTTAACCTAGCAATTGGACTGCTTGAAACTTGTTCTGGTGACCTTCTTACTGTATTAACAGCAATGAAGTGTTTCACCTTCTTTTGACAATTGTACATTTTATACGTCGCTTTGGATAAAAGCGTCTGCTAACTGCCCTAAAGGTAAATGTAAACACTATGTAACAAATGTAATTGTATACAATTAATACAATAACAGTTTGTCTCTGTCTCTCTCCAGGGCTCACACGTGCTTCAACAGACTGGACCTACCTCCATACCCCTCCTTCTCCATGTTGTATGAGAAGATGCTCACGGCGGTGGAAGAGACCAGCACCTTTGGACTTGAGTAGAGCACTCGAGGCTAAAGCTGGTCACGTTTGCGTCTGGATCAAAAATGAGGAGTACCGCTTCCAGCCACCAGATGGCGGCAGAGTACAGGAGTCAGTGGATGGGTTTGACGTCTCTGGGGGGGATTCGACATTTCTAAAGTCCATTCTTGTTCATGCAACCTTTAACCTGGAAGACACATACAAATGATGGATGTGAGTCAATCACGGACCTTATTTTTTAAGGCTTATTGGACCATGGAAGTATGAGACTAGTTGGGATTTTTGTTATTTGTTTTTGGGATGTGTACTTTAACGCCTCGCCAAAAGCTGCCACTTTCCAGCAGTGCACATGCATGTGTGCATGTACGTGTTGAAATCCTCCTTCTCAATATTTATTGCTGAGCGATGAAGGAAGACATTAAAGCTTTTGGTTTTCCTTGCAGTGAGTCAATCATGGCAAATGATAGCGATCAACTAGCCAATCTCCAAACTCAACCGATAGGATTAAAAGATGCTATTTACGGTTCCTGCAGTGCTAGGAAGGGAGACAGCTGCTTCTAAGTCTCCCGAAGACGAGTAGAGAGACAAACAGACCTCACCATCACTTTGAGACACAACGACAATGTTTAATTTTTTTTCAACAATTTAAGAGAGTTTTGTTTAAAAACTGTTTACCATAGCGACAGGAGTGAGGTGGATTCACCTATGCCTCCACACGGTGGCGCTGCAATTCACATTCAGGAACTTTCTCAGGCCTAAGGTTGTTACTTTTCAGCTCAGAGCAGCCCGTTGGGGGACTATTTAAGGACTGCACCCATGTGGATCTACAGTAGCACTTCCATTTGCACGTTGTTCAGACCATCTGGATGACGACTGAAACGAAGGTATCTGTGGGGTGTAGACAAAAAGCTTTAGTGTTGTCGTTACAGTATTTCCAGCTCTTTAAAAAAAATTGCGGATTTTCTATTAACCTGGTGGTGATACGTTATATAGCGAATGTAACCGTTTTTGATGACGTGAACTCTGGGTGGTGTGTTTTCCTTTTTCATGATCTGAACTGGACTAATTGTTAAATTAAAATCCTCCATTACAAGGTGGATTCCCTCTTTATGTACAAGTAGATTTTTGTACACATATAGCTAAATTAATCTATTAATTTGACTGCAAAGTAAAGTAGTTATTTTCTTGGGCTGTACGCAAAAAGCTAATTCTCAGTCAGGCCTTTTTATATATGTTAAAATATATATATATTTGTCTAACTTCTACATTTGACCAAATCTTGATAAAGTTGACGTCAAGTGGATCCGTTAAGTGGATTAAAACTGCCATTTTGAAACGGTCATGTGTTTACGAAATGCGAGTATATATGCTTCTTTCATAAAACACTGGCGTCTTAAGTCTTTTTAAGATGGCCATAACATATTTTTGCTCAACCCTTACTTCGCTTTTTTTTCGCCTTCAACTGAAAATTATCTGAAGGTTTTGTGATTCTCTGAAACGATTTCTCCATTTTTGTGAAACCTTTTTTTGAATTTCTCAAAATTCAACACCAGTTTCCACCCCTAACTGAAGGCCTATGCTATGATTGTGTACTGACCGAAGCTTGTGATTTTACCAACCTGTTGTGTTTGTCAAGAGCGCCTGAACACTAAATGACACACTTATCACCCTGGTTACACACAGAACACATCACTTCTTCCTGACAAAGATTGGAAAATATTTTGTTGCAATAGTTATATACAGATAGCCGTTATAGAGTTTTAAACATATTAAGGGCCCCCTATTTTCTATCCACTGATGACATCACAAATGGTGATGTCACAAGTTATAGCCTTTTTTTCTTAATGACACTTCAAATGACTTATTCAAACAATAATATCACCATAACAGATGAAGGCCACCTTGAATTCTATCCACTTGTGACATCACAAGTGGGCCTTTAATGGCACAGGCACACCGCTGTTTGAATTGTCAACATTGCGATTGATTATTATTATCAATAGACGTATGATCGGCATTGGCCAACACGCCCCGTGTGGATCAAGGGAAGGCCCGCTTCACCGACCCTCCCTTTGCACTATGAATGTAAAGCAAGCCTTTTTGTGACATCACTGCCACGCGGAACACTCACCTGGGATCTAACGATGACATCACCTGCCTTTACGCCGCAACCTTTTCTACACACTAATGGGCCTTATTCATGCTCGCTGGATGAGGGGAACTCAGTGTGGAATCACACATTCAGTCCCCACCCACCCAGCGAGCATTTAGAACTACGATGGCCGTTGGGTGAATAAGGCCCATGATCACCAGTATTGACATGAACTTAATCTTAAAACGCCATTGAGTGAATTACTTAACTCTTGTCATGTTGTCAAATAAACACGTTAAGCAAATAAAAGGGAGACGGCTACATTTCAAAACATAACACACTTTGACTACCATGTTTAAACATAGTGTTTAAAGACTGCTAAACGTCTTTCAGATGCTGACCGGTTGGGAAGCGAGTCTCAAGAGCTTGTTCTCCCAGGGTTTACTATGCCAGTGACTAGCTACTCCACCTCTCACAGTTCACGAAAACCCCCCCTGAATCTTTCTCCTTCCCACAACAGATCACATGCTGTTTGTGCGGTGAATGTACCAGGAGGTCTCAGGGCCTTAAGCAAGCGGTGGCTTTGCGTGCGTGGCCCCCCCCGCTCTCCGCTGCCTCATGTCCTTCTCTGATTGGTGGACATCACCTGCCGCACACACCCAAACCCCAGAATCCTCCTGTTAGTGCCATCGCTGTCGTGCCCTGTTCCATGTTCCAACCGTCATTAAAGATGACATGAGATTGACATTGAGTTGCAATTTTCCACCTCTTTCAAGATGTGTGTGTTATTTGATTTAGTTACGTGACATGCAAAATAAAGATCCTTTCCTTTTTAATTTAGATTTTGATTTCTGTGAACCACTTAGCAGGCCTAGTGTTTTAGCGTAGTATTACAACCCGAATGCTGAGGACCAGGAAGTCCATCCCACCGCCACATTTTTGTCCCTCGTAGTTGGACTCGACAGAAGTAAGACTCACTCGGAATGCTCCTTTAGAATGTCTTTAAAAGCAGACGCTGGACAACCACGGCCTCCTCTCTCTCTGCCAAATCTGACATTATTCCTTTGTTGGCGCCACCCAACTGCCGCGTGGGTATCTCAAAAGGAACATGGAGGTTTGTGGGCCAAGTGTCTGGCTGTAGAGGAATCCACTCTATGCAAAACTTCACTATGATTTCATATTTATGTCTCACTGATTGTAAAGAGATAAACTGGATAATAAATGTATACAAAAGCAAAGAGCTGTTTTCTTATTTATGTGACTCTGCTAATACTGAAGTTTTTGTGTGTGTTAAAGGCAGTATGGGTGAGATTTAGGAGCCATTGTTAAAGGGATATTCCGCCATTTTTGGAAATAAGCTCATTTTCCACCTTCCCTCGAGCAAAACAATCGATCTTTACCCTTTTCCCGTTCATCCAGCCGTTCTGTGAGTCTGGGGGTACAACTTTTAGCTGTAGCTTAGCATAGATCATTGAATCGGATTAGACCATTAGCATCTCGCCCGCTTAAAAGTGACTACGATTTCCGGAATTTTTCCATTTAAAACTTGTCTCTTCTCAAGTTTGAAAGTGCAATAAGACCAACGGAAAATGAAACGTGGCGATTTTCTAGGCTGATTTTACCCGGAACTATATTCTCTTTCTGGCGTAATAATCAAGGAAAGTTGCAAAGGTACCATGGGCGCAGTGATATGACGCGCCTCAAAGTATAGTCCCGGTAATCACGTTGGTTGTATTGCCGGAAGAAGCCTACAGGGACTATTGAGGCGCTGCGTCATATCACTACGCCCATGGTACCTTTGCAACTTTCCTTGATTATTATGCCAGAAAGAGAATATAGTTCCGGGTAAAATCAGCCTAGAAAATCGCCACGTTTCATTTTCCGTTGGTCTTATTGCACTTTCAAACTTGAGAAGAGACAAGTTTTAAATGGAAAAATTCCAGAAATCGTAGTCACTTTTAAGCGGGCGAGATGCTAATGGTCTAATCCGATTCAATGATCTATGCTAAGCTACAGCTAAAAGTTGTACCCCCAGACTCACAGAACGGCTGGATGAACGGGAAAAGGGTAAAGATCGATTGTTTTGCTCGAGGGAAGGTGGAAAATGAGCTTATTTACAAAAATGGCGGAATATCCCTTTAAGAGTAATTCCTTCCTTATTTGTTAGAAATAGACTAGCCATCCTTCAGCTATTAGTGAGTGAAATGCTGTGTGAGAATATCTTTTTCCAGTGGACTGCGCCGGCCGCTGTTTGAGACCATTTAGACTCATTTCTGACAAATCCGGGCCTCTCTAGCCTGACTGGTGTTGGAGAAAAAATAATGTACTCCCACTAAAAGGCCTTGAACTGAGTCAGGAAGTATAGTGTGTGTTAAAAATGTTTACAACTCTCTGAGCTCAAACTATGAGACATCACTTGTCTGGGCACAAACTTGTCATTGGTCTAAATCAAGTTAATATTCTGAATTACATTTGCACGCTTCCTTGCTTCACTCCAGTTGCCCTTAAAAAATGTGTTGAGCCGCAATTGGAATTGTTTATAGCTCGGTTAATTTTGATGCTTTGGTCTTTCTCAGTCTATCCTTGGATAAAAGCATCTCCCAAATGTCAATCAATGTAAAATGTCTGTTTTCCTTCAACCTCTCGAGAACATCCCGAGCTCACGAGTTGACGTTCTGTTTCGCTCAGACGATTTTGAGATTTCAACGCTTGTTTTCCGCGTCCGGCAGGGCAGCGCATTCCTTCCCGTGGTATGGGAGACTGCTCGTAATCTGGGGGCATATTGTGTGGCTGGTGAGTCTCTTCTCTCGGGCTGACTTGCTCCCCTGTCACTCTTTGGATAACTTTTAAGCATTTACAAAATGATCTTAAGTAGGGAATTCATAAGGATCCATCGTTTACAAAGCATTGTTCCTCCATTGAGAATTTCACAATCAGTTATAAATGATTAATGACAGATGAGATAATGGCTTCCAAGAATATTTGTAAAGCGTCGATTAATGATTCACAAAGTCGTCATCACTCATTCATTCTGCATTAATTATGAACAGTGGTAGGCCTCGGTCCAAGGTCTCTACAACTGAGCAACAACAGCTCTTTGCACTGTTCCTCTGAGACACGGCCTGGACTTTGGTCAGAATTTGATTGACATTACAATTCACAGGAAGTAGTTCTAATTTGTCATGAACTCTGATGACAAATTAGTTTTTCAATTTCATTGATCTATTAATTTGACTGCAAAATAAAGTTATTTTCTTGGGCTGTATGCAAAAGATAACTCTCAAGCAGGCCTTTTATAAATGTTATATATTTCCATAACTTGTACATTTTACCAGACCTTGATAAAGTTTACGTCACAACTGATCCGTTAAGTGGATTTCATTTTTGTGTCATGTGTATATGAAACATGGACACACAACTCTGTTATTCGAGTCTTAAAGATGAGACTTGGTCTTAATCCACAATGAGCTTGTTTCTCAAACTGTAATGTACGAACGCACATCCTCAACCAGATCTAGCCTGTCGCAACTCTTGTTCATCCCCGTGCCCCTAACACACACCACGGTCTAGTTGAGTTTAACGTACGGTGACCAGACGTCCCGATTTTGAGTCTTGTGTCCCGAGTCCCGACAAAAGCACGTCGGGACGCAAAATTGGCCCGGTTTTCACGATACAATGACACTGCCCTGGCACAGTGCCAGGATAGCATAATTTATAGCAATATCTTTATAGCACAATAAAGTTAAAGTATACAGCGAGTTTTCGTGGGTGTGCGCGTGTGTCAAACATGTTGTCGGCCTGTCAGTGAGCCGTGGCTGCGCTCTGCGGTCAACGGTACAATGGGGTGCGTGTGTGAGCGCACACGCATTATGTTCACGAGCAAAGTGTCCCGGTTTTTGGTTCGCGAAATCTGGTCTGGAATTTTAGAAATAGGACCTCCTTTCCAAGTTATCCTGTGTGTTATTTATCATTGGAGACGTTTTCAACACATTCATTCAGTTCTTCTAGCTGCAGAGTTAGCTGATGCTAGGCTAGCCTAGCACCAGCAAACGCCCAGAACAAAAGGGCGTTCTGTCCTTCTGCTATGTCAAGGCAGTGACTTAGCTGTAGTGCTGGAGTAGTCCCAACATCCTTTTTCTGCCTCTTGTGGTATGCAGCAAACAGCTCTTCTCCTTCTCTAAGGTCCTCTTGCTCTTCTTCATCAACAAGAGGCACAGGTTGCTCAGTCTCTGCAGCATCTTGCAGGATCAATTCTGGCAAAACATGTAAAAAACAATAGCAGAAACAAAAGAATCCTTATTACCATTTGTGTTGGTGATGCAGTCGGTTAGACTGAAATGCTTAATCATTGTTGCAGTCAATTTGATCAGATTATGAGGGAAAAGTTACATTTGACTCTACATTTACCTTTACTAACATAACATTAGCTAACGTAACATTTACCTTTAACTCGCTGTGCCACCTCTGCCTTGACGTCAGGACTGACCAGCACATGGGGTTCCACCCTCAACAGAGAAAAGGCTGGATCCAAGGCAGCTGCTTTGAGGTAGACTGGATCTGTAAAGGGGGCAGTGATCCCAACTTGTGTCCTGGTCATTTTCACATTGATGAAGATTCCAAGAAATCTTTTGTTCGGGGATGCCTGGAGACTTCTGACCAGTGTCTGCCAGTGTTCTGCGACACACAGGGCTGTACTTGCTGTCAAGTACTGTCAGAAAGTGCCGAAATCTCTTGTTTTCCACAATAGACAGGGGCAAGTCGCAGTCAATATTAATGTCGGACAGCATTGCATTGGTGATAGCTTTCTGCTTTGGATGACCCATGCTGTAATGCCCGACACGATTGTCAAGGAATTGCGAGATTGAAGGCTGTTGTGGTTCATTTGTGATGCCTTTGTTCATCTGGTATTCGTCAAATCTGTAAGAGGTAAGCATATTAAATGTCAGAAAATCTCTTATAGCCACAAATGAATTGAAACTAGGGCTGTCACTTTTGAGGAAAATCAAATTCGAACGGATATCGAATATCAAGCAATGTATTAGAATATATTCGAATATCTACCCCCCCCCCCCCCCCCCCCCCCCCGCAAAAAAAAACAAAAACGTAAGGCAGAATGTTGATTATGATCACAACTGTATTAAGAGTCTGACAGTCACAGTATATAAACATAAACATTAGCCTACTTAGCCTGTCTGAAAAAGAAAATATATGTGAAGTGCCACTATTTATACATAGCCTATAACAAAATTAGGCAACATGGAAAAAACTGATCGGAACGGAACAGCACAGCACAAACACAAACAGCATGCCACAAACCTTGTCATCTTATCGGTGATGGCATTTACACGTGCATCTGTCAAAGTGCCGACCGGTTGTACAGGGAAGTATGCAGTCACACGATGTTGTACGCCTGGCGATGTTCTGGCCGTCTGCGGTGTTGACTCCGCTGCCTCATTGGGATGGTAACTCGACAGGTGAGCGCGAAGATTGGATGTCGAGGATGAGTATCTAAACTGCTTTTTGCAGAATCGGCAAAATACCTTCTCTTTCTCGATTATTTTACCATCTATGGTGTAGAACCCAAAATATTTCCAAACACCACTTTTTAGGTGCGATGGGGTCGTCACTGTCCGCTCTGGCTGGATGTTCTGTGGGTTATCTTCTTCCATTTTTTTAATAAAATAGGATGGCTATTACTCGCTTGATTTGGTCATGGCCCTACGCTACAATACGTTTAGAGCGCCCGCTGCTGGATGAGATGGCAAACAATAAAAAAATTAAAAAAAAAACGGTCTAATCATAGACTGTAAAAACTACGCTAATTGGCCTTTAAAAACCGATTAGTTTATTTATAGTTCGATTACGGATATTTCACGTCATGTTCGAATGCATATTCGAATATCGAATAAAAAGTGACAGCCCTAATTGAAACTACTATTTATTACTCATGTTATCACTATCAATCTTAACATTGTGTGTTATGAATTGTAGTGTTCAATTCAAGATTCAAAATTATTTATTGATCCCTGGGGGAAATTCTATAATGTGTGTGTGTGTGTGGTAAACATTACGTTACAGTAGCTGCTGTAGCAGATTGCAGCACTGGTCATGTATTATAAAACTTATTTCGGGTTGAAGGGATAGTTTGTGATTTGTGAAACGGGGTTGTATGAGGGACTACGCACAGAAGATGGCGGTCAACGCACTCCCAGTACAGAAGCAGACAGGCTACCAGCACATGACTTAGGCTTTACATTGTTTAAGCCACCAAAAAGAGGCAAACTTAATAAAAAACAACGTCAGTTTAAGTGTGGGCTATATAACGAATATTTTCATTGCTATACTTTGCCGTCAAGACAGCCCATTCTGTGAAGAAACTAAAGTTATATCGCTTCTTAATCCATATTCTCCAGCCCACCAGCAATTTTACCTTGCAGCACGTAGACCAGCAACTCACGTGTGTTGCGATGTAAACTAAACTTGCTGTTTTTTTTCAATGAACTTTGAGTGTCAGAACAACGTGCAGTTTAACTTAGTTTTTCTGTCGGAAAAGTCCGCCTGACAGCAAGCTAAAACAGTGCACATATTCTTAATATAGTGTACATTTAAACTGACCTTGGTTTTATAAGGTTTGTCTTTTTGTAGGTGGCTAAAATACGTGCTGCTGCTGACCGCCGTCTACCCTGGTTAAAAAAAAGAAATCACGCAACAGATTACCGTGTTTGCCAGATTGCTGCGTTGTTTTACAGTTCATCTTCATTGGTTGTCCTGTAATTTGATTGGATGGATGCTGTCGAATCAAAACAACGTGGATCTAATTTGATGGGATGTTGTGCCGACAGCACATATATACACACACAGACGCACTCAATGAAATATACACAGCGTTCCGTTTACATTCTTTTTAATCTTTGGGTTTTGGGGAAAGTAGCAAGTCTTCTCAAGTCAAAAGGCTCAAGTCCAAGTGAAGTCACGAGTCATTGATGTGAAAGTCTAAGTCGAGTTGCAAGTCTCTTTACATTTTGTCAAGTCGAGTCTAAATTCATCAAATTCATGACTCGGGTCTGACTCGAGTCCAAGTCATGTGACTCGAGTCCACACCTCTGCTTAAAGTAATACTGTACAATGAAATATATTGGACGAGTTCTGCAAAACACCAATCAGGAGACATGCAGCTACTGGCTACACAACATCCCCACACAGAGGGCAAAATAAAAAGTTTCCATTTTACAAAGGACCAAGACCACCAAAAACAGATGACTACACAGCATAAACTCACATGCATGAGCGTAGGTTTGGTTTGAAATGTGCTGGGGACAGAGACGCATTCGGAAGTGCATTTTCAGAAGTGCTAGGTACAATGACGCGCATTCATTTTTTTCCCCCTTTCGCGCAGGTCATGTTAATTAATAAAAATGTATACAAAAATGTGATGATGTCCGACACGTTTTATGAAGAAGAAAGGCAAGCCTAAGTTTTCAAAAAGCATTAGACATTTGACCCACTATCTTCTGCTTCATGTGACAATGTGATCCCAGACAGCAAATTCCTTTGTGGCAGATCCGTTCTCGAATCACCAAATTCGCACAGCAGTCAGACCTGATAAGCGCCTCCGCACCAACATTGCACCGAACTTGTGTTGACCACCCTCCATATGACGGAATTGCACCGGACTCCCAGCGGATTTGCAGAACGAAGGCGCCCTTCGCTGTTTTTTTTTATTTTTTCCCCACAATGGAACCTGTTTGGTAGGTGCGGATCTGATCCGGCACAGCAGGGCAAAACGGACGCGCCACATCTCAACTGAATGCGCATATATTTTACACAACGCACACACTCACAGCGGAGAGGAACGTCTCCTGTCTCCTCCGGATTCTTGGTAAGTGCATTATACAGCAAAAATGATTGGTGTAATAGTCTGTTAAAATTTCTGTCAAACACGAAGTTTTCCAATTTAGTTTAGCGTCTGCTAAATACCAGTCAACTTTAATTTTAGTTTTACCAAAGAATATTACACTGACTGACTGACTGATTAGCAGATTTATATTAGCCTATGTTGCTAGCTAACGTTAGCTAGTCTGTCATGCAAGCAGGGCATTGGGTTAGTTCGGAATTTTTGACATAGGACCTCAGTTCCAAGTAAGCCAGTGTGTTATTTATCCGTGGAGATTGTTTTCAACAAGTTTCATCCATTCCTTCTAGTTGCAGTTCGCTGGTGCTAGGCTAGCGGTCAACGGTATTTGCTAGCCTGCCAATAAACAGTACACAATACACACGAGACAAATAAATTATAACGCCAGACTATCGGTGTCTGCGTTGATAGCAGTGGTGTAGTCTACGTGATACGCAGGTATACGCCGTATACCCACTGGAAAAAGTCAGTGATTTGCGTATACTCAGTGGTTTAGTCTGCGTGATACGCCAATAATATACGGGCTATACTGCCTAGATTTTTTCCCCCTATATTATTTGATGCGCGAGCACACGTAACAACGTTGCCTGTGACGACCATGGATGTATAAAGAGAACGGTGACGACAACAGCGACAAATCTATTTCGCGGGCAATCTCAGAGCGACTATCTGGCACGAAGAAAGACAACGGGGAGATCATGAAAAGAAAACACCTACAGACAACACTTTTCCAGTGTTTTAAGAAGCGTGTCGAACCCACGGCCGCTTCAGCTGAACAGGTTGGAGATGCTGTAACGCCGGAGGAGACGGAGCCTGAGCCTGAGCCTGAGCTTGAGCCTGACGCTCCCGTTATGCCAACCGGTAAGTGAAATTAGCATGGTAGTGGATTGTTGGTATATTGTAGCGTCCCTCCGTACATTTACTACCATCAGATGGTTTCTCCATGCTTTATTCATGAACAACCAGGCTAATGTGAGCCGTGACCGACACCAAGACAAGTAGTAGACGAATTTCTGTCATAGTCATGAGCTGACCAACTTTTAGCTCGGCTCTCTCATTTGCCGGCCGGTTTACACACAGTTCTCAGCTGAGCCAACAACTCATTGTCATGGGAACGACAATGATTGACAGGCTTCCCCTGTGTATGTCACGTTCATGAACATCAGGGAAATCACAGAACTATGAACGGTTAACGTATACAATATCAATAAGAAAGAGGTGTGTGTAGGTGTGTGTGTGGTCATAAACAGAACATAACATTTATATCTCCTTGTTTCAGATGATGAGACAGATGAGAGTCCCTGGCCGGCGTTGTGGAGTGAGAGTCAGGCTAGGGAATTTAAGATCAGGCATCCCTGGTTAGAGTGGAGGGACAGAAAGTTAGGTAAATGTCAGGATATGCAAAGAGGATCTTAACAAGTGATTTTATTAATTTCAATAATTAGATAAATGCAAGTTAATTCATGGCCATGTTTGAAGTGCATAACTTAATATTTTAATATACCATTAACTATGGTAATGTTAGTTATGAGTAGTTAGATGTCAGTTAGCTATTGCAAGAGTAGAATATTTTTTAACTTTTGTCTATATTTCTTGCATGCTTTAGCCATGATGTGAATATTGTTAACAGTTCATTTAATACTTTTGAGTAATTTTTAGCCTGCTTCTGCAGATGTTGTTGCTAATGTAAATACAAAACTTTTATGATGACTCTAATTTTTCATGGTTTTGTTTACTTCCAGGTTGTGCTGTTTGCAGCTCCACAAAATCAACTGGCATCCTCACTGAGGAAAGGTTTCTGTATCTAAGGAGTGGGCATTCTTTAGGATCCAGTCCTTAAACCCAAACAGATCAACATCATTAACTGCTTTGAGGAACAAGATTCGACGACATGAGATGTCCAGGGCTCACAAAATATCTCAGGAGCTCACTGAAAAGGGTGGACAGGATGTGTTGGGGAATTTGGTGCGAGCTGTGTCAGAGACTGTGTTGAGTGAGACAGATGCTGTTTTCAGAACAGCATACTATCTTGCTAAGATGAATCGACCTTTCTCTGATCATGACAGTCTTATTGAGCTTCAGGGCAAAAATGGTGTCAACATGGGCACTAGTCTGCACTCCAGGTACAGTTCCACAAAAATTGTGGAGCACATTTCAAAAGAGATGAAGAATAAAATAGTTCAAAGTATTGTTATGTCTTCAAGCAAGTTGTCTGTCCTCATTGATGAGGCCACATCTCTTAGCCACAAATCAGCCATGATTGTGCACCTGAAAGCCTCAGTAGATGGAGCTAAACCTGAATTTGTGTTCCTGGAGCTGGTTGAGCTAGAGAGCCAAAGGGCAGAGAATATAGAAAAAGCTCTCCTGAACTGTTTGGACACTGCAGGCTTCAGTGACGAGTGGCTTCAAAAGAACTGGGTCTCATTTGTTTCAGATGGAGCCAGTGTTATGTTAGGGAAGAACTCTGGTGTGGCAACAAGGCTGACTGCAAGGTACCCTAACCTGTTCACATGGCACTGCATGAACCACCGTTTGGAACTCGCTGTATCTGATGCTGTGGATGAGGTCCAGGCAGTCAACCACTTCAAAGTGTTCATTGAGAAGATCCACAGTCTCTACAGTCAGTCTAATAAAAATTCACGGGAACTTCTGGAAGCAGCTCAAGAAGTGGGCTCACAATTCCTGAGGATTGGCAGAGTTTTAAGTACACGATGGGTGGCCAGCAGCTTCCGTTCTGTAAAGGCTGTGTGGAGGTCATATGAAGCACTAAACAGACACTTTGAAAATGCAGCAGGTGACCAAACAAGAAACAGCAAAGAAAGACAAACTTATAGAGGCCTGGCACGTCGAATGCAGAGCAATGAATTTTTGTGTGACCTTGGACTTATGTATGATGCACTGTTTGAGCTTGCAAACTTGTCTCAGCAACTCCAGGCCCATTCAGTCACACTCTTGAGAGCAGAGCAGCTTCTGAAGCGCACCATCAGAGTGCTGTCATCATTCAAAGACACCCCAGGGGAGAAAACAGAGGAAGCACTAACAGCGCAAGCTTTGGGACATTTTGGATCTGTCCCCCTGGAGTCAAATGGAAAGCTCACACCGATCAATGCAAAACAGTTCCTACAGAGTCTGATCAACAACCTGGAGAAGCGCCTCTCATTTGAGGGTGAAATGCTTAACGATCTCAGCGTTCTTGACACAGGCAACTGGCCATCAACACCTGGCATACGGCATGGTGAGGCACAAGTAAAAAGGCTGTGCAGGCGGTTCAACCTTTGTGAAGATCAAGCAGTCAATGGTATGAGAGATTTCCTGGAGCACCCACACAGTGAGCCTGAAAGCCTAACACCACTCCTACGCTGCATGCAGACTATCCCTTGCAGCACTGCTGAATGTGAAAGGGGCTTCAGTCTAATGAACAATATTTGCACAGATAAGAGATCTACACTGTTATTGTCAAATGTAAGTAATTTGATGATGATCAGCATCAATGGGCCACCTGTATCACTTTTTGAGCCAAGAAAGTATGTCACAACATGGCTGAAAAACCATCGCTCTGCCACAGAAACAAGGAGGCAATGCACACCTCAGTTGCCTGAGTACAAACATATTTGGAATGTTTTGTAGGCTACCAGGCTGTCCACCCTCACCTTGCAGTGACTTAGTCACCCTGCTTCTATGCTCTTTCCCCCACCACAGTGACACTGCTTAGCTCTCTCTGAGTGTCCCATCCTTTTTTTCAGGACTTGTGGACTAACACAGTGAATCCAGTGTAAATATGTAAATACTGTCTTTTGAACCTCAGTTTATTCAAAATGATATGTTCATTGCAACTACTACTGATAAGCCTAAGTTATTACGTTACTGTTAAGTATTGTGTTGTATACAATGCTAACATAGTGAATCCAGTGTAAATACTTTTTGCCTTTTTCAACCTCCATTTTTTAGGGGAAGTTTATTTGTCAATTAATTGGTTTTTATCTTGTTTGAAGCCAATTTGATGTTTCCTTGGTCATTTAATAATAATTGTAATCATTTATTCAAAATGATATGTTAGTAAAATGATATGTTAATATTGTGTTGCATACAATACTAAGACAATGAATCCAGTTTGGGTACTCATTGTCTTTTTCAACCTCCATTAATTGAGGTGAAGTATATTTGTTAATTGGTTTTGTATTATTTGAAGCCACTTTGAGGTGTTTTTTTTTGTTAATTTAAAGATAATAATTTATTCATTGACTGATGAAAGTATTGTGTTGCATACAATAAATTAACACACGAAAAAGAGTAAGAATGACTTTTTTGAATCCCAAGAGGACATCATATGTCTGTCTGCCCATTTGCAGAATGATTAGAAAGCCTGGTGGCTGCAGGTATGAAGAATTTTCCATTTCTCTCTGTCCTGCAGTGAGGAGAGAGGAGCTGTTTCTTTGGTCCATCATGGTGTTATGAAGTTCAGAATGACCTAACATCTTTCGTGTGCATCTCTCCACCACCTCCCAGTGTGTCCAACCAATCACAGAGCCAGCTTTCCTAATTGATTTGTCCAGTCTCATTGCATCCTTGTGGCTCATGCTGCCTCCTAACATGTTGATAACATACCCAGTCTTTCAGAATGCATAAATAAACATCTGAATCTGAATCACATTCACTAATGCATAGCCTACACAGTATACGGTACCTCTTGTTGAGAGCATTCTGTAACACTGGGTATGTTATCAACATGTTAGGAGGCAGCATGAGCCACAAGGTCGGGATGGTGCTTATGAGGTGTTGCTCTAAGATGTCTGTTGTTGTAAAATGTGTTGTTCTGGGGCGGGTGAGTTAGAGTATAGACAGTATACCCACTGCAAAAAACTAGACTACACCACTGGTTGATAGAATAATCTTAGAAATAAAACTACCCTTGCATTGCATTGCATTAAATTGCATTTTGAGGAACCAGTGTCTCAGCAGCAGCGTTTGCAGTTTGTTCCTTGTAGGTAGGCTATATACAGTACAGTACAGTACAGAGTACAGTGCACGAAGGAATTTTATTAGACTATTCAATCAACTAGATATGGCCACGTTTGAAAGACATACCGATGTGTCTGATTTTGAAGACGATGATGATTTGTTTTATCCAACTCTCCACAATGCATTGAACATAAAACCGGCTTTTTTAATCGGCGGCCGATTGATCGGTGCATCTCTAAACAGCATGTACTACAGCATGCCAAAGTTTTTGTCTAAGGTTATTTTGTTATTTAGTATCTAAATCTTAAGTCTTAATTTGCCATTGTTATTCTTCATCAAAGGCTCTGTCTCTGTCTTGGAATTCTTGGAGGCCAAGATCCAGTGGCAAGAAAAGACGATAAAGGATCTTGAGGAAGAGCGAAATTTTCTCCGTTCACAAATCCAGGGGGATAAGAAGAAATGCAGTGAGTAATACTGTTGCAGTTGGTCACAAAATTTAGGCTTTGGGCCAGAGGGGTCTGCAGTGTGCCCCCTACCCATTCCACCACCTCCCTACAGGTGTAGTCCTGAAAGGTCTTGTCATACTGAATATGAATTTGGATGTTGGCATTGACAGAATTTTGGGCTGCAGTAGGCTACTTGTTTAAGTCCAAGGTCTAAAATTTTGTTTTTAGAAAATAGCATGTACAAATTAATACAGCCCTCTACTGATACTGATGCATTGGCTTATACATCCCTTTCCACAGGTGGGTTAATCAAGCACCATGCAGTCTGCATTCATAATCTAGGTGTTTGATTTTATACACCTGTGGAAAGGGAGGTGATGAAACCCATGAATACCACAAGTCATATTTCTAATGTAGTTCTACATGGGGGGGCACCGAAGCCCTTTAGAATATGATATGCATATAAATGTCTCTAATCTAGTCTTGTTTGCTCTTTTGTTCTTAATACAATTGTAGCAAAGTACTTAGTGAAGAAAGAGGAAGACTATGAGGATGACATGGATGAGATCATCTCCACATCATCTCCAAATATCAGCGATTCAGACAGTGATGTTATGCCACAGAAGTTATACCGGCATCACCACAAGTCACCTGCAAAGGGAGCTACAGCTCTGCCTGGCCGAGGACACATCAGAGGTAATAATAAATCCACATAGCAGTATTTGGTCAATGCTTTACAGTGTTATATGTACTCAGTCTATGTTGTCAGATTTTCTCATTCCTTTTGGAACTGACAAACCTTGATGACAAACAAGGATGAATATAAAATCTCATTCAACAAATGTATATATTAAGTATGATGTGAGCTAAATATCAGTACTACATGTGTTCGTTTTTCTTATTCTAGTTAAAGGGCCAGAAGAGGTCATTCAGCGATACAAAAAAGTCTTGAAGACATTTGGAACTGTCCGAACAATGACACAGGCATTCCAAATGAATCAGGTTGACCGGGCCACAATTAAACTAACCGCACCAATCGCTGAGCTCAAAATTGTGGATCCAGCCAAGTACAGCACCCTGACCTATGACCCAGCTCAGGAAACACTGTTAAGTTTTGCAAAAAAAATGTGCAAACAATGTTGGTCCGGAAAATAAAAAAATGATAGAAGACATGAAGTCGATAGGAAAATTGTTGCCCATACTTCTGAAGTACTGAGCAAGTACTGCTTTATTGACCTAATGGTTCTTGGCTAGGTTTTGTGTGTTTGTGTTGTTTACAGATTAAAAATGCCTAAAGCCATATTAGGAAAGAAATTTACCTTTAACATTGTTCTGTTATCCTCTGATGTGTCAGCTGCCCTTCATTTTTTGCTTTACTTCCCTGTTCATAACTTTAGGTCGTACCAAATGGTTCTGGGCTGTAAAAAAAGCATTTGTGTGTGTGTTTGAGAGTGAAATGTATGTGCGTAAGTGTGTGTGTTGTTCACAGATTCAATATGTCTTAAGCTATATTAATAAATAAATTTACCTTTAACATTGTTTTGTTATTCTCTGATGTGTCAGCTGCCCCTTCATTTTTTGTATAAGTAAAAATCACGGAGAACTGTTTCAGTATCATTTCTATTCTGTTTTTCAGGTCACAACAAATAAACATTTTTAGATTGGCCTAATAGTGTGCTTTACGACATACAAGAGTTTTGTTGATGTTCACCCACACACTTTTCTTGGAAAATGTCAACACAGTGTGTTTAAAAAAATAGAATAAAGAACTGCTTTGGACTATGAGGTCCTATTGGATTGTAATACTAGTTAGTAAACTACTCATTAATTAAGTATGAAAAGCACTCCACTTTAGAACAGGGAGCATATTCTCACTTATACTGGATTAATTCATAAGTATTTAGGCAGTATTAACAGTTGTAGGTTTGCATTTCATTCCACAAGAACAGACCATGCTATTTGGGTGTTGTTAATGGAGAATAACTGTTCTTTTAGAACTGCTACATAATAAGGCCAGAACTATGCATTCCCTCTTATGATGATAATTTGTGTCCTATTGCCTCCTAATTTACCAGTAATAACCAGTAGTTATGAAGTAATATCTGCTTAAGTCTTAGTTATTGGTCTGTTAAGGGTGGAATATAGTCATGCCTTGTAAATTATTAATTAACGAGTGATAACTGCTAATTAAGGGATAATATCTTACTAACAATTATGTTAGTTACTGGCTAATTAATGATGAATATGGGTGTGTTAATTTAAAGTGTTACCAAAATTTCATATTCACACTATTTGCACAATCAGTTTTTTCATCATAACAATATATTAGTAGGCTACATTTACTAAATAAATTGTGGTGGTTTCTCTCCTTTAATATCTTCCTTATATATCTTCCTCTGATGCTTGGTTTGGGGGGTGGTCAACAATTTCTATTAAGCATCTGTATGGTGTGGTGGAATTTCAACATTTTGTGGGTTCAGTAGCCTGGGAACCAGACCCATATCAATCAACTAAGGAATCTGATTATTTTCAGGGGTTGATGAATACTTTTGATAGGCACTCTACATGTCTAATGCTCTGTCTCTCTATTTTTTCACAGAATGTTTTATGTTGTGCAATATTTTGATGAGAAGAGGTCTGTGTCTGTGGTGCCTCAGTCTTGGTACCAAGATGGCTTCTCATTTTGGCCAAATTATTCAAGTGACGACCGTAACATTAAAGCTGTGCGGTGTGCTGAGACGCCAGGCCCAAGCTGGTCAAGGCATCGTGTACGAATTCTGAAAAGTTGTGGTATGTACGCTCTTTTGAATCACTTATTATTATTATTATTATTATTATTATTGTTGTTGTTACCCAATAGCAGTCATTAGTAACTATTTGTGGTAATGTCAAGAGTAAAATGACAGTCTGGGGTAAATCAACCCATAGTCCCTTGTTAAAGGTTAGGAGTGGTGTTGGTAGGAAGAACAAGAGATTTTGTACAGCATAAAGTGAATAGTGAAACAGCAGCTAACACTAATTGATAAGGGCAAGGAAACGCTGTTTCAGTTTAAATTTCCTGTGCCCAGTTACGTTATTGTTAGCTGACAGTTTGCAAATTCGGTCTGTGTTGTGCCACATTTTCTTGCTCTTCCTACGAACAACTCTGGGAGACCTCAAACAACAGGGCTATGGGTTGATTTGCCACACACCATCCATCTAAGCCCTGTGATTTACCTGTCATCTTTGTTGTAGATAACTACATGTCAGCATGGAATGGGCTTAAAAAGTCCCTCACATGTGACACTTCAGAGATAGACTCGGGCGAGGAATATGAGGAACCAGGTGGTCGCAGCAAAAGAAAACATAAATCTGTGTAAGAATCTTGTTTATGCTATTTGTTTAGCTTAAATAGATGTAATGTGAATATACTGTGACGTGTGTGTGTGTGTGTGTGTGTGTGTGTCACTGTCTTTGAAAAAAAATAGCCACCATTTTGGTGACACGGATGAAGACCAGACGGTGTCCAAAAAATCAACTCGCCCTCATCTACACTCCCTTCATCATCATGACGGTAAATATAACCAGAATTTGTTGATTTTAAGGAGCTATGTGTAAGACTGGGGCGGCACGGTGGTGCAGTGGTTAGCACTGTCGCCTCACAGCAAGAGGGTTCTGGGTTCGAATCCACCTGGGACCCGGGACCTTTCTGTGTGGAGTTTGCATGTTCTCCCCGTGCTTGCGTGGGTTCTCTCCGGGTACTCCGGCTTCCTCCCAGACCAAAAACATGCAGGTTGGGGATTAGGTTAATTGGTGTCTCTAAATTGACCATAGGTGTGTATGTGAGTGTGAATGGTTGTTTGTCTGTGTATGTTAGCCCTGTGATAGGCTGGTGACCTGTCCAGGGTGTACCCCGCCTCTCGCCCGTTGCAGCTGGGATTGGCTCCAGCCCCCCGCGACCCTCGTAGAGGATAAGCGGTTACGATAATGGATGGATGGATGGATGTGTAAGACTTTTAATCTGCCACTGAGTATGATTTTCCCTTGCCCTATTAAAGTGTAAATTGCAGGTTACATTTTTTACATTACAAAAATTACACCATCGTTTTGTATGGTTTTTGATACCGAAAAGCTGAATAAAATGACTTTTACAGTGGTTTTAGGCGCTCCCGCTCACTTCCACTTGGCGGGGCGTGACGTCATAAGAAGTACTCACTCCAAGACTAGAGTTACCGGCATTAGGACAATTGGCAGACAAACAAAAATGGTCAACCAGTGTGTATGTGCGAGATGTGTGAATTCGCTTAAAACAGGGCAGAGGGTCCACAAGTTCCCCAAGGACAAACGCCTTCAACGTGCCTGGGTGAGGTTTGTGGCTACTAAGCGGGCAGATTTTACTGCTGCATGTGTATCAGGATCCACAGTCATTTGCAGCGAACACTTCACACCGGAGGACTATGATCCCGGTGACATGTGTCGCTTCAATTTGGGCTTAAAACGCCGGGTAAGGCTTCTTCCCGATGCAGTCCCTTCATGGCATTCCTGCTCGTCTTCCTGTCCTGTCCGTGTGAAGAAGCCAGTCAAGACTGGGGGTGCACGGCGAAAGCGAGAGCTGGCCGAGCTGGCTACGGTAAGTCTCAACTATTCGTATGGCTAGTAACGTTAGCTCAGTCAGTGTGATGATAACAAATACCAGTGCCACTTTGCTTCGCATTCTTTTTGACAGAGTATACCGTAAACAGGCTAACCATACCATCTAAGTCTTACGACTAATACCACTAGACTTATTAGAAAAGCATACTTCATGAAAATGTCCAAAACTAAATGAAAATATCCAGAAGTAAATGTTAGCATACCCGAGGCAGACACCAGTTCCGCTACTGAAAGTAGTAGCACTAGTGATAAGACTATCCTCTCGCATAGCTCCCAAACAATTTACGCATTGCCATGAATATTAGCTCTTTTAGTAACCACCGTGTTAGACAATGTGCTTTATAAATAAATGTTTACTTACTTCCTTACTTCCAAGATTTTAGAAAATGCAACACCTCAGGAAAATCCTGCCAATCCCGAGCTCGAAACCCTCCCACCGGCATCTGGCCTATGCCACACTGGGTCACAGTGTGATCTGAAACCCCATGGAAAATCCTTTGGTAGGTCTAGGGATAGATTCTAGTCTGGGGTTCATGGCTGTAGTGGAGGCTAAACGTCAGTAAACACATTCCAAAATCACACTACATTATCCACATCCACAATATGCACTGATCAACACACAAGAACCATTTAGTACCCCGTTATAAACGTTTGGCAATAACATCCACCATCATCAAACATGTTCTAAATATCTTTTTCAAACATTTGATCACATAATTCATAGTTTATCCACCTCTTAAGGATAATTCCACGCACTATTTTTTGTGATTTAAAAAAAAAATTAAAACATAGCAGCATACTCTGTATACCATTATTACCTCCACCAAGGAGATTATGTTTTTGTCGGCATTTGTTTGTCTATCTGTCTGTGTGCAAAATAACTCAAAAAGTGCTTTTCTAGTTGTCATTGTGGCCATGTTTGTCTAATGCTTCTCTGCCATAGCTGTACAGGTAAGGCCCAAGATGGTCAGTGTGGGGACACAGACGGGCAGAACCAAAACATCTACACCCCTTGCCAGTCCTGAAAACAGCGATGAAGAGGCGTCTTTCATCACAAGTGACACATCTTGGATGCCTGATGAAGAGGACGTGTCCTCAGATGAGGAGGCATTGTATGAGGAGTCACCACCTCATCCAAGTAACCCTGACCTAAAGTGAGAAGTTTTTATTTTATTTATTTTTTTATTATAGTGAGGCTACCATTGCACACACTCTACCTTAGCAACTTCACATAGTCAGTGTATTATAGGGTCAGTCCCAGGCCTTTGTAATCACTTCACATGCTCTTTACTTTAATTTTTACATTTCTCTGAGTAATTTTAATTCATTGTGTGTGACATATGTTTGATATATGTGTTGTGATTGTATAAGCTACTGGAAACCTTACATTTCCCCCTGGGATGAATGAAGTATATATGTAATGTTCTCTCTCTATGTTTTATAGTGGTCCTGATAAATTCATCGTCTGCAAAGAACAGCTGATGGCCCTGTTTCTAATTTGCCCTGCCTGTTGTGGCGAATCCAACGGTAGGGTGGTGCAGCAGGGAGGCACATTTATAAAAATAAAGCAGGTAAGACCATATTTGTAAATTATATGGTTTGAACCCTTAGTTACCTCCACCAAGGAGGTTATGTTTTCGTCGGCGTTGGTTTGTTTTGTTTGTCTGTTTGTGTGCAAAACAACTCAAAAAGTTCTGCACGGATTTTGATGAAATGTTCAGATAACATGGGTATTAGGATTAAATTTTGGTGGTGATCCGGAACACCATCTGGAATTTGTATTGCGTCAGGGACCCTATTGCCTTGGCGGAGGTCTGCGCTCTCCGAGTGCTACTGTATAATAACTTTTCTAGTTATTTTAGTAATGTGTGGATTTTAGTGTTTTACTTAATCCACAGTGTCCTGATGGTGTGCTGATAATTTCTAATTTCTGCATATGTTAGGTCTGTGCAACATGTGGCTTCCAGCGTTTCTGGCAGAACCAGCCCATTCTCCATAGAAACATGCCAGCCTGCAACCTCCTGTTAAGTGGGGCAATTCATTTTACTGGATGTCTGGCCACCCAAACTTTAAGAATGCTTGCACTATTTGGTCTGCAGTGCATCAGCCCAAACACGTTCTTCCGCCACCAGCGTTACTATACCATCCCCGTTGTGATCCAGGCCTGGCAGGAAGAACAAGAAACAATCTTAAGAGAATTGAAAGGCATGGGGGGTGGCCTGATTGTAGCAGGTGACAGTAGGTAATGCACAATTTGCCTGATGTTAATATTCGAGATGTTTACAAATGCCATGGTCTGATGTGCTTTTTTGTGTCTTTAAATAATTACAATTTATAATCATACCCAGGTCAGGTTCTCCTGGGCACTGTGCTAAATATGGGACCTACTCATTGATTGAGGAAAGAGTGAACAAGGTTGTCGACCTTCAGCTCGTCCAGGTAAGTGTGATGTTATCAGACAAAGAAATAAGCTTGGTGCACTTTCACTGTTTGTGTCATCTTGCAGTGCTCAGAGGTCCCAAACAGCAACTGGTGCGAGTTAGAGGGTTTGAAGAGGAGCATAACCCTCCTCAGAGGACAAAATCTTAAAGTGTCGACCCTCATCACCGACAGGCATCGCCAGGTAAATACAAAGAAGATATACAATATAGTAAAAATTCTCTCCTCACTTACTGAGTATACAAGGAAAGTTTATTGTCACATGCATATAGTTACTGGGTGTAAAAAATGCAGTGTAATTGTGTCTGTCAGCCTATTTTGTGCATAAATGGGGGGGGGGGGGGGGGGGGGGTAAAGTGCGTATAGTCCAGTAGGGGTTTGGTGGGGGTCTTTTTAGTCTAATGCTAACAAAGCATGACCATGTAAATAGTGCATTAACTACAGTCACCTGCAACAACTAGGTCACCACCCATCCCCCAGAGGTCATTGCTGAGCATGGCCTGCCAGGCCTGTAATTATACCAGGGATGGTATAATTACACTGATGCCAGAAGAATGTAGTAATGCTGATGCACTGAAGGCAAGATAGTGCAAGATTACTAAAAGTTTGTGTATGACTTTTTAGGTTGCCAAGTGGGTGCGAGAGGAGCTGTGTCCTGAGGGGACAAAACACTTTTTTGATGTCTGGCATGTCGGAAAAAGTAGGTATCCCGATGTTGGAAGCTATGAGGTAACTCTTTATTGACATTTCCATTAATATAATACTTTCCATTTGTTGTAAACAATGTCTCGGCAAGGCTTTGGATACAGTGGCCAAGGAAAAGGAGTGTGAGGACCTAAAATTGTGGAAGCCTGCATCATTAACCATCTGTACTGGACTGCAGCTTCCACTCCTGTTGGCAACCCAGTGGTCATGGATGCCAAGTGGAAGAGCATGCTCAACCACATACAGGACATCCATGAGCATGACACTCCTGCCTTTCCCTGCTGTGCTCATCCACTTCTGGAGGGGGAGCAACATAATAAGGAGTGGCTAGAACCAGGTATATACTATGAAATATGTGTACTCTATGGTTTTATGATGTGATCTGATTTTTTTTTTTTGCTGGAACCTGTGTTTTAATACATATAAACAGGGTAAAACAAAATGTTTTGTTTGGGACTTTTTTTTTTCCTACAGGCTCGACGGCTGCAATCAAATTGGAGGGCATTGTGACGAAGGCATCCTTGCTGAAGGATGTGAAGCAATTGTCTCCCCAGCACCAAACATTTTCTCTGGAGGCGTTTCACTCCCACATCCTGCTCTTTGCTCCAAAACACACCGGGTTTTCTTACCTTGGAATGTACAGTAGGTCAGTTTTGCGAAATGGAGTAACTACATGTCATATTATCATATCATACAGACACCTGATATTTCTGGCTCAAAATCTGCCCTCATTATGTGATTTTCTATAGACTTCTGTTGGCAGCTCTGCACTATAATTGTAATGGAAGCCGAGAAGTTGCGCGGAGAAGTGATGGCGTTGCAATGTATGGCGTGCAGTATCCAAGGTTCCGGAAAGGTGTTACGTAGTCCGCCACACGTAGTCCGCCCAATTAAACAGAAGGCCTCATATGGTAAGCAGTTTCAGGCAGTTTCCATCATATTTACAAGGATACAACGAAAGTTTATTGTCATATGCATATAGTTACTGGGTGTGTAGGTTGGGGGGGGGGGGGGGGGGGGGGGGGGGGGTTTAGCGTGATGTGTGTATATGGGGAGAGGGCTTACTGGTGATGGCGGTGGAGGGGGGGGGGGGCAGACAGTGTGCTGTGTGTGTAGGGGGGCTTACTGGTGATGGCAGTGTGCTATATGTATGTAGGGGTGGAGGGACAGAAGGGCAGTGTTATCAGGTCTTTGAGTTGATTGGATATCTACTGTATGCATGACACCTCGGTAATCAGTGAATGTGATCTACATGTTTTCCATTTTCCCAGGTTATGCATCAGCACTCATTCAATCTCTGCAAGAAGGCTACACCAGATCGCCCAGGGCCCTCCGCGAGTCTAGTGCTTCCTTGAGTAGCAATGCACCTGCCCCCATCTCTAAATCATTTAATAATTAGGCAATTTCCCTCAGGGATCAATAAAGTATGTCTGTCTGTCTGTCTAATCAAACTCAGAAGCAGGATGCAGTTAATTTTTATCTTACACAAAAATCACGTTTTAGCAAAAGCTTAATTTAGAATCTAATTTAGGGCGCATTCACACTAGACCGGACCCGGGTTCGTTTAGGCAGTTGATCCGGTTCGTTTTCATAATGTGAACGCAGTCTACCGAACTCGGGTGCGGACCCGAGACCAGGACCTGAGTCCGCCAGAAAACGAGGGTCTGGGGTCCGGTCCGCTAGAACTCTGATGCGGTGCACTGTGACGTAAATGATGTCCGAACCAGGCAGTACACGCGCTATTCTATAATAGCGACAATAAAGAAACTCGGAACCGGCTTTTTTCTGCTTTGTTATGGAATGGAAAGTTAAATTCGATTTGTTGGATGGATAAATATGGTCGATAAACTGCTTGTGGAAAGGGGCTGTTAAAAATAAAGTGATTGCTTGCAAGCGACGTGTTGTTTCTGCAACCTGGCCGGGAACTACTTCCTTGTATATGGGAACTACTTTGTTGTGCATCCAGTGAATTATTAGTGAAACGGAAGCGTTTTTATTGCTACATGATTTTTCATATTGCCGCGTTGGTAACAGTTTTCTCGTGACTAATTGCTAAAGTAAACGGCTACTTGTTTGACTGCTGCTGCAAGGGTACCCTGTGGTCAACTCAAGAAATTAAATACTTAATTGAAATATGGGGGGAAGAGCATATGCGAAGCTTAATGGGTAACACCCATAGAAATAGTGACCTTTACGGTTTATTTAGCCAAAAAATGGAGAAGGGATTTAATCGTTCAACCGAGCAGTGTCATGTTAAAGTCAAGAAGTTGAGGCAGAAGTACATTAAGGTGCGCAATAGCCTAAGGAGATCAGGGAGTTCCTCGGAGGAAAAGGATAAATTTGTTTGGTATGATGCGGTGGATGCCATTCTCGGGTCAAGACCGGCCACCGACCCCAAACACATCGTGGAGTCCTGGAAGCCACCCCCACAGGAGCTACCAGAGGGCAGAAGAGGAGACTGCCTATGATGAGCCCAATACCATGGACGAGGAAATGACAATTAAGTGCAGTGCGATGACATTGGTTATTGACCTGCATGTATCTCAGAAAATGGGTATAATGGAATATAAATTGAGTAGAGATGAGGGGAACTTTTGAATCATGTTGGGTCGATTAACTAGCTAGCACTAGGGTCCATTGCTAGCCAATGGTTAACTTACAGACTGCCTTGCCTAAGGTTAGAAAGAAGAAAATAATTGTGGATACCCAACATAGGTAATGAGTGCTAAAGTCGACAAGTTAATGGCCCAAATGGTAGTGTAACGCTAGCCTACTATCAATGTCAAGAAAGCAAGCCTGACAGTTGAGACAGTCTGCTGCTCGCATCCCTAGTGCAGACGTTATTGCTCGCGCACTTTATAGCAACCTGCAAAATGCTATGCCTCGGCGGGCCATGAAGAGAAAAAAAACACCCATAATTTACCTTTTTTGAATGTCATAATCCGAGGTGTCATAATCTAAAGCGTGTGTTGTTGTTGGTTTATATTCCCATATGTATGGTTAATTACAGCTGGCGTATCACTCAAGCAAACTACTCCAGTGATGGATGGTGTGTGGGGGAGGGCCTGATGCAAACGGCAACTTTTTACAACTTTGTAAACCAAGCCTCTAAGCTCTGTTGTCATGCAGTCCAGACAAATGTGTTTATGTTTATATTTCTATGACATTTGACGCTTTTGTCCAAAGCGACAAAATAGCAACAAAATAACAACTACAAATAACATACGGACATTAACTAATTGAAACGTGGTCTCTCTGCAGTTTTTTTGTTGTTGTTGTTAATCATTATTATTAAGTGCCATTTATGTGCTTCCAATTCTGCTTTTACAGGCAACTCAACCTCTGAAGACAGCAGCACCCCTGCCTCAAAAAAAAGGAAGGCCAAGACGGATGTCTCCAACTTGATGGAGGCCTTCATCGACCTGCAAAACAAGCAGTTTGATGCTTTCATGCGAGTAGAGGAGGAGCGCCATCAGCAGGAACAACAAAGTCTCCAGGGATGGATGCATGCTCAGAGAGAGGAACGACAGGAGAATACACGACTCCTCTCACACATGATGGACAGAATGTTCCAAGTGTTTTCTACATCACATCAGCCTATTCACCCAGATCCACACAATCATGATCCTTCCCACCCACTCATGCACCCTCATGACCATTCACACAGACAACCTTATACTGACACAACCTCATCTGCTACCTATTTCAATCTCTGAACCAGTTAGCCTCATGTTTTTAATGTTGTCAGTACCTAGTCATAGCCTATCCTAGGCACTGTTTGTAAAAACATTGTTATATGCCTTGTTATGTTTTGTTATGCCTTTAATGTTTTTGATTGAAATATTTACGAGATTTACTGTTAGTTCTGTCCTCTTCAATATGTCCTTTACATATACAGTATATAAAAAAGCTTTGACACATGACTTAATTAGTACATCAGATTTATTCATATTGCTCAGAATGTTGAGGGTAACAAATTGTGGCTTAAAAGTGAGTATAATATTGACATAAAGCTTCCCTGATGGCATTGCCAGAATCGTATGCCTGTAGGGGGTTTTGACCGCCCACATAATGTTCCACATAATCTTCATCATTGTCCCCAGCAAATTCTTGATTATGCACTTCACAATAATTGTGAAGAACACAACAGGCCGTGATAGTGGTGCTGATGATGTCAATGTTGCAGTCATAGCGCTTCATCAGGCACCGCCATCTCCCTTTGAGACGACCAAAGGCTCTCTCCACAGTCATCCTTGCTCTGCTGAGGCGCTGGTTGAAGGTAACCTGTGCAGGTGTTGTTCCTCTGCCATCAGGATACGGTTTCATTAACCAGGGAAGCAGTGGATATGCAGCATCCCCTAACAGTAGAACAGGCACATCTACACCTTCAAACATTTCCGTAATATTAGGGAAGAGGGTACCATTCTGGCCCCTCTCATAAAGAGAGGAATTAGCAAAAACCCGTGCATCATGCACCTTGCCTACCCAGCCTACGTTAATATCCCAAAATCTTAACCGGTGATCCACCACGCCTTGAAGAATTACTGAGTAGAACCCTTTCCTGTTGTAGTAGTCAGCTGAGTCTTCTTGTGGTGCTAGAATACCAATGTGGGTGCCATCAATAGCCCCAGCACATTGTGGAAAACCACAACGGTCACGGAAACCCTGTATGATACTTCTGAATTCTTTTTCAGATGGAGATTTTAAATATTCAGAGACCAATTTTTCAGCAATAACTGATACCGTTTAATTTGTAAGCATGCAGGCAGTAGACTGCCCAATGCCAAATAAATGTGAAATTGATCTATATTCAATATTAGTTGCTAGCCTCCATAAGGTAACTGCCACTCTTTGTTCGACTGGTATGGGGCGCCTTAACCTAGTCTCCTCTTTCATCAGGTGAGGTTGCAGTTTGTTGCAAAGTTCCATGAAAGCAGCCCATCTCATTCTGAAATTGCTTAGCCACTGACTGTCTGTCCAGTTGGTCAACACATTGTCCCACCAAATAGTAGACCGCTGATGGACCCAAATACTCCTGCAATAAATAAATAAATCACAAGGTTAAAATGGAAGCAGGCAATAAATGAACACTATTCAAATTGATCATCTGTCAAAGAAATTAGTCAAATTAGTCAACTTTGGAAGTTTATTCTCAATGTGTCTGCATTTTGATTTATTTGTAGCGACACTCAGTTTATGAATGAACTCTTGTACTGACACCTAATCCAATCAGAGCACGTAATCTTTACATGTGATCATTACTGGCCAATCATATAAGGAGTAATGCAGCTCTGTTCTTAAACGACGGTCTTGAGGTGAATTTGTTAGTCAATAATGAGTTTCATTTTCTAGCCTACTACTCTCCCCTTTCATACTGAACTGATTTTTGCGTTATTACTTCACCACACACAATTCACCTTGTGGGTGAGTCTCGAGTTCCGCCAGAAATGCTGCAAATTGGTTACGCATTGTAACCTGCCTCCTCATGAACCTCTGTAGACGAACCGCTCTCATCCTTCTCATTCGGCGGCGCACCATGGCATAGTGTAAATGCCGATTACCATCGTTTATCTGACGTTGACACCAGATTATCGAAAACAGTAAAATGCTAACACAGATAAAAAATATATAAGCTTCCATTTTGAGTAGACTTTATTTCTACCGCCTTTTGCCGCGTTGCCAAGTGACATTGGTAAATAGAATATTGTGTTTATGACATAAGCGGACCCGGGTCCGCAAACAAGAATGTAATGTGAATGGTGACCACCAGGGCTCAGTGGTAGGGGGTAGAACGCCGTACTCGGGCCCGGTCCGGTCCAGTAATGGACCAAGTGTGAAGGCACCCTTAGATTCCTATCTTCTTAATCTTTATAATTTCCTAATTTCGTAACATCTTTGTTTTTTTAGAACTTTGTAAATATTTGTTTTATAATATTTTTTTTTTCCCCACAGTGAATTCAAAGTGGGTAGGTTTCGTTCTGTGTCATACTACGTTGATTGTAAGTGCGTCTAAAGTTCTTTTTTTGCATGCCGCATGTTTTTTTTGTCTTCTGTTTGTTCTGTTGGTTATGGTGGTGGGATCCCGTCACTGCAATTCTGCATGCCGCTTGCCATTGTTTCTCATTGTGTGCTGTTGCATGTGAGTGTTGCTTTGTCTTTTGTTTGCTTGTAATTGTACCTGGTGGTGGAAGCTTTTTTGATGACTTTGTCATGGGTAACTTTGCATGTGCTTGTGCATGTGTGAGTCTCAGAGCGCAACTTCAGCAAGGCTCTAAGGTAAACCCTCACAATCATATAGACAGACAGACAGACAGACAGACGTACTTTAAGCAGGACCATCTAATAAATTTTTCAAAATTTGTTGAACCTTTGAGTCTTCATATTCTGTTTGACAGGGCATCCAATATCATATAGCAAGATATTGTAATAAATGTTCTCTGCACAATGACAATAAAGTTGAATCTAATCTAATCTAATTAATCTAATCTTCATTCAAACGAGGCCATTCAAATCCTTTTTAGGTACCATCTTCTTGGAAGTGATGTCGGATGGTTGAAACCAGGCAGGACGGTATGGGCTTACGTATGTGCCTCCCTAGAATGCCATATGCCCAACGTACAGCCTGCCTGTATGCTGTATACCGGTATTGCCTAGGGATAGGGATGTAACAAACTTGATGTTGGTTTCTATCTAAATGTAATTGTTCATGCCTTTATATGCTTACCATACTGCACATCACAATGCTTTTTACTTTGGAAGCCATAGATTAGAGCCTTACATAACTTTTCGATAAAAGGTGTTTTTATATTAAAAAGGATTAAGGAAATAACTCAATTATAAACATACTCTTGTGTGCTGGCTTGGAGAGGACCGTGATCCTGCCTGAAATGAGAGTACGCTACACGCAAAACAAACGGGTTCAGGCAGCATGCCTCAAAACCAGGATGCTGCGTGAGGCACGTCAGATCTGCCGGTCGCGGGTCAAGTTGTTTGACAATACTCCAAAACGCGTTCATCTCACGGCAGCACATACTCTCCACCGCTTATTCCATCGGGTGGCACTGCCCACACAAACACCTATCGAACAAAGCGATGGGGACATCGAGACATCTCTCTTTTCTTTCTGACAATGAGCATCGCTAATTAAATCGTGAGGAATGGATATATATAATACGTATGTGGAGGAAGGGCATAGTTGTATGACGTTTGATGCGCGATGGCTAGCGATTACCGGTGCAGTGTGCATCTCTACGGCTCTGATAAGAACTAATGACACCATGTAAGTAATGTCTTCAGTCGTTGTTCCTCCTTGCTATTCTACATTATGGCCAGATTTTGAAAAGACATTGGCTTGTTCCCTAATGTTATCCAGGATTCAAGGTTAATTTTGCACTAGGCTAGCTGCTGCTCTCCTAGCTACTCACCAGGACACCTGGCCAACTCTCCACTCATTCTCCTCACACCAAGCATTTATCACTCTTTGAGGGCCATGATTCCTGGCAATCTCATCCCCTCTTTCACGCCTGACAGGCTCAAAATTGTATGGCTGCGGTCCATAAATAATTGTATGGGTTTCCACCTCCTCAGTCTCCCAGTCGTTCTCCATTGCCGAGTATTGGGTTAGCGGGTTAGCCTACTACGACAACCTCTTATGACGTCATCAACCAGTTTAGTTAACAAACATGCTACCTTTGCTAAAACCACAATAAATGTTATTTTAACGCATTTTAAGACAAAAATATTTAAGTATGTACATATTGAACGCTTTATGTACACATTAGTTGGTTGTGGTGTTCAACCTGCAATTCCCTCTGTGCATGTATCACTTCCTCGTTTAGCGTAAGGATGGTAAGGTGTTTCCGGTCATTATGCGGAAGAGCCGGTGTAATGTGAAGTGCCGGTGTAATGGCTGAGTCTGTTACTGTTATGAAGTTCACAAGGTGCCTCTTGGAGTTACCGAAGTTGACAGTAAACGATGTGCGTCGTATCATCCGAGAGTCAACTGCTACGCCGCAGAGTAAACTTGAAAAAGGTTTCAAGTTTTACGTTTCGTCCTACCTCTGCAATTTTGAAGGTAAGTCGCTGACGCTAATTCTAGCTAGCCTGAGGTGACAACCTAGTGACGTGACTGTTATTTTTTGGTCACGAAACAAACCGTCCTGGTTCAGTTTAACCATGTTACTAGAAATGCCCATTTTTAACGTGTTTGTATTTCTGATGGAAGTATCAGGCAAAAATAAGGCTGACGAGGTAACAGTGAGGGCCCACTGCTACAGATCCATGAAGAAAGCCGATACTCCACACCAGCTGAGAGTAGGACTGGTTAACGTTAAAATAACACGGTCAAAGTTCTGTTCAGTGTCACGTTCAAAGTTCTGTTGAACATGTTCAAAAGTTAGTTCAACACAAGTTCTACCCTTTTTACCCTTGCTCTTCCTTCACGTAAGCTTTGATAACCATAGGCAAAGATGTTGGTAGCCAAATGCAACAGAGTAGCTGAGTGGGAATCATACTGTGTCAGATTTGCATGAAACATGCAGGCTAAAGACACCTGAATGTAAGTGATCATATTTCACTGATAAACAGATTGCCCCAAAAACAAATCCATGTCTTTCAGGGCTCAACAGTCATACTCTTATCATTACAGTCTGCACTGCCTTACCATTAGATGCTTTAGGATTTTAATTTTAGGAATCATTAGCTATTTGGTCTATAGTAAACAAATATTGTCTATTGAGCTATTGTCATCTACCTTTATGAGTCTAAAGCAGAAAATAGTCCACCTCAGCTATTCTTCAAACTGCATGTTCTAACTCACGGGTTCCCAAAGTGGGGGTCGAGAGCCGAGGGGTGGGTGGCGGAATGATTTCCATAAATCAAATACATTTGGAAAAAATACAATACAGAAAATTTGTCAACCACATTAAATCGCGTCCCCTCAACAATAGGGATGTGCATTTCTGGCAAAAATATTATTCAATATTCGCTGATAAGAATTATTATTCGATGAGAATATTATTCGAAAATCGTTCAATCAAGAACGTACCGCACGCACGCACGCACACACAATGACATCGTAGACACGCACACACAATGACACAGAGAGGTTTTTTATGATTTGTATGAAATCAATTTGTTTAAATCAACAACCGCGCCATCAACATCAAATTATTTCAAATAGACTTATAGGCAGATATGCCTACATGCGCCGAAAACAGATCGCTTTATTTATTTATCTTTTACTGAACGCAGCCTGCATGACTGAACTAGACACGTCTTTAGCCTATGGAAACAATGGCCTATCGGAAACTGTTCAGAACATTTTAAATTTTAGAAACAAATCATCTTCAAAACTGTTAATTTCATGTTGCCTCAAGCATTAATGCATTAGTCCAGCTGCGGAGAACACACGTTCTGGGCAAATCTAATGTGTTACAGAAATACGTCTGCCTTTTTAGTTCTTGTTTATTTTTTTTCTTGAGTTTCTTTAGTAGTGGAAATAACGATAGTCGCATTCATTATTCGATATTCTCCGTGACTCCGACCATTCGACCATTCGACGATCGTTGCCCATCCCTACTCAACACCAGGCTGTTTGCCACTCTCAAAGTTAAGTTTGCACATGACAGCAATACTGTGCACTCATGTTACATGGATATTATTTTGACTGAGGTATTCTGCTTTTTATCAAACAGTACATTTCTATATGTAAAATCATAACAGGCAGCTCTTTTCTTTTGTGTTGTCGTTAAGCCCGTGTTTGGATAAGCCTAGTGCTCATGGCCTGTGCGCACATTTTATTTTATTTTTTCAGTTACATCCGGGGATAGTGGGGGTCGCCAGTCTCTGGCACCGTTATTTTGGGGGTCGCGGGTTGAAAAGTTTGGGAACCCCTGTTCTAACTCATCTGTCCTGTCATCTTAACTTTCGTTATTAACATATGGCTCCAACTCTTATACTTATTAACATATTCTGATGACACTCTTCAAGAAGCAGTAGAAGCAAAACCTGCACTGTTCTGTTGTTGGTGACACAAAAAAAAAAGAAAATATTTGTAGGCCTGTTACTCCTATGTGTAAGCATTTCATCTGGAGTGAAAATGAAGTTCAACTTTAAAATATGTTTAGTTCATAGTTCTCAGAAACATGAGCTTGCTCAGTGAACTATTGGATTTGAACTTAGTAGTTCATGCACAACACTGTACAAGAGAAAGACAGTATAGCCAAGTGGTGTAAGAGTGATGCAGAACAGCACAAAATGTTACATGAGACAGTAGACGAGTGACTTACACCACTAACAACATGACAGGACAGATATTGCTCCTATTGCCATTGTCTTCTTTTCAAGATATTAAATTTTGCCTCTGTATTTCAGATGACATTACGTGATTCAAAGCCAGTTGTGCTAATTAACAGCAACTGCTCTTGTGTGGCTGGTTGTGGGATTTGCAACCACTTAGTTGCATTGCTCTACCAGGCTGCTCATTATTCTGCATGTGGCATGTCTGTCGTCCCTCCTGTCCTTTCATGCACACAGACAGAACAGAAGTGGCATAAGCCACGAACAAAGGTTTGTCTCATTTCAGTATCTTAATGCTTGTATCACGTTTTACAGTCACTTTACTAACACCATCTTTTAAATAAATAGGGGGTGAAGCCTGGACCAGTGGATGCCATGGTTGTCCTAAAGCCCAAACCAGGTGCTACTACAGCCAGTGGAGTTAGGTAAGTATGAGTAATCTCCATTTTCGGTTTTGACATATGTTGACACTTACCCGAAGAGGCCTCATACCAAATTTCATGTTCCTACCCCTTACAGAGACAAAGCTGTGGGGGCTTTTCCTTAGGGTACATTTTTTTTAGTCATTGGTCATTAATGGGTTAAGGCAAATTTGAGGCATTTTCGGCAGACTATAGTGTGTTGTAAAAATAAATGCTTTTGATCGTCTGAAGGCAAACTCCGGAAATTTTGTTGACGATTGATGTTTTATCTTTTGTTCTCTATTCTTCCTCAGTTATATTTCTTTGTTTTTTCCTCCATTCAAGTCTGTAAGACTGGAATAATAACAGAAAATAACCACTACAAAAAGTTTAACGTCTGTCATGTCTTTTGCACAATAGAAATATAAAGTTCACAGTATTTTGCATATCAACACATTTACACAGTGAATTACAGATGTTCTTAATGTATAAAAATGAAACATACATTTGCAAAAGGCTTCAACTGCAAGTGTAACTTCACCAAAACGATCACAAACGTAATAAATGCTGTACTGAAATACATGTGCATCACACAAAACCACTATGTTAATGTGTAATTACTTAGACAAAGATCTGACCAAGCTTTGTAGTGAAGCAGACTCGTGAATGATTTCCACGTTGTTGCTCGAACTGGTCCGTCTCTGAAATGGGTCCGAAGACTAAACTCCGCTGGACGGAGTTTGAACAGATTGAGTTCTGTTATTTCAGATCTATACTTTACAAGGGCTACAGCGGTGAGCTCCCACACCCAGCCACCCTCAATCCTGGACCTGCCTATGCAGGAATTCAAGCAGAATCTCTTCCACTCATCTGCCAAATGAACATATCAGCTGACAAGCCACTTGTGGACTCCATCTTTGGGAAGGTGCAAGCTGGCAGTGTGCTGTCCCATCAACAACCACCACCTCCATCCGACAGTGTTGTCATGCATGAGGATGCATCCCCATTCCCGAGTGTGCCATTAGAAGGTTACCATCTTAACCCCACTGAATGTTCATTTGTGCCAACACACCAAGAACAGCTACATGTGAGCTCACTTTCTGTGACCTTGTCACAGTCACACCTCATTGAGGAGGCAACAAGATGCCAAAGTGCTACACCTGAGTGGCATTCACTTAGGAGAGAGTGACTGCCTCACATTTCAGAGAGGTGAGCCACGTTAGAGGTCCAGGGACTGCAGAAAGCCTGGCAGAAAGGATGATCCGAGGGACACGACAAACCGCACACATGAAGAGGGGCATTCACTTAGGAGAGAGTGACTGCCTCACATTTCAGAGAGGTGAGCCACGTTAGAGGTCCAGGGACTGCAGAAAGCCTGGCAGAAAGGATGATCCGAGGGACACGACAAACCGCACACATGAAGAGGGGACTGGAAATGGAAACGGGGGCCTTAAAGGACTATGCAGTTCTAAAAAACCTCAACTTAACCAAGTGTGGGCTAGTGATCCATCCAGATGCATCTTGGCTGGGTGCATCGCCTGATGGGCTTGTATATGACCCGCTTGAGCGTCCATCATTTGGGCTTGTTGAAATTAAATGCCCAAATGCACAAAGCTATTTAGACTGCAAATTTCTTAAAGTAGCACAAGGCCTACACAAATTGAATGAGAGCCATTGCTATTATTGGCAAGTCCAGGGCCAGTTATTGATCAGCGGAATGCAGTGGTGTGATTTTGTTGTCTGTGCCCATGATGACATCTTTGTGCAGCGCATATACAGAGATAGCGCTGTATTAAAAGAGGTGAAAAAGAGGTGTGACATGTTCTTCTTTAACACTTACCTGCCAAAATACCTCTCCATGCCTAAGTAGTTGAAAAACATAATGAAGACATGAACTCAAACAATAAAAATATGTTTCTCATTTTATTCTGTCAATTGTATTACTACTGTATTCATTTCATTTTTACATATACAGTAAAACAAAAACAATTACATATTGTGTTGTATTGTGTTATGTCAATTTTAACATATAAAAGTGAAAACATTAAACACAATTAATCAATCACACTTACCTTAACATCACAGCCTATATTCAACATCTTCTTACATCTTCTTTCCTTAACTTAGACGAGTTGATACATACCTCTCTCGTCTCGGTGCGTGCACGCTTCTAACTTTATCCCTGTTTGGATCCTAATGAATCCACTGTGTTAAGTGAAATGCTGCAACCCTTGCGCAGCGTGCCAGAGTGATTGCGTGCATGCACCGCGACGAGAGAGGTATGTATCAACTTGTTGAATATGTAAAATCTGAAATATTTATTTAAGGTTAGAGAAAAGATTTTGCAGGTCACTACACAGATAAGAACTATACATTCACATTACATTATCATCTGTCTAATTCTGGATTGAGATTAGCAATTGCTTGCCCAGGATTTCACCAAGGGACCATTTTGATAATTCACCAAAAGACAGGCAACAGCAAAAAGTTGGTTTATGCTGCCTGGGATTGAAAGGGGGATCACTGTGCTGAATATTTTATGTTCTTTGACCCTGCGAATCACACGCTCAACATGGACTCTCAGTCTTGCAATGGACTGTGTCTTTCTGATCTCTGGCCTAGACAGTTGAGCTCTCTTTGACAGAAACATGGGTATGTGGACTTTGCATGGAACGCAGTCTTCGACAAGGAAACCCTAGTCCACCATTATGGCCATAGATGGGTTAAGGAGGGCCACAATGCCAGACTGCTTTAAGATCTCTTTATCACTGATGGCACCTTGATAAAGAGACGACACAAAGGTCACTGCTCCATGAGGGGCTATCCCAATCAACCCTTTGAATGTACAGTGTGACTTATAAGTGGAAAACACCTCGCTCTGGAGGAGAAGGGAATTTGGCGTTTGGCATCGCAGTTCTGTACAATCTAAAATTATTTGAGTGTCAGCGTAGTCCTGAAACACATCTGGGAGGTGAGCTTTCACAGTGTCCTCATCTGGCCAAATACCCACAGCTCCCAATACAGTATAAAGGAAGTTGGCCCAGGTGTTAACAATGCGACTTACAGTTGACCGATGTATTTTAAATCTGTGGGCCAAATCCTTTTGCATCAGTCCCAATGACAGGTAGTTCATGAAGAGGAAGAACTCGTCAATTGGTTGAAGAACCTGAAAAAAAAAAATTATTACCCTATTGTAAGAAATACATTATGATTATCAAAACTTCTTTTGATATGAGGATTAATGGCATAAAATGCTTTATAAGGACAACAGGAAAACATTTACCGTTGCACTGGCAGAGTGAGGGACCTGATCTGTCTTCGCTGCACTCCGTGCTCTTGTAACCCGTACAATACTGTGGGTGGCTGGCTCTATTTGCTTCCAAAAGCCCATCAGGTGGGCATGACTTGCAAATCTGTGGAACATGAGTTGTATTGATCAGGCTAATTCATTCACATCTTTATTTCAGACACCAGAGAAGGCTCATCCATATACTGTCTCCTGCCACTGTCCCGTGCCACTAATGTTCTGTCTCCTGCCACTGTCCCGTGCCACTAATGTTCTGTCTCCTGCCACTGTCCCGTGCCACTAATGTTCTGTCTCCTGCCACTGTCCCATGCCACTGATGTACTGCCTCATGTTTTTCTAGCTTACCTGGTTGAAATTACTGTCCCTTGCCAGTCATCACTCAGATCATCTCTGATAATCAAAACCAGCTTTAAATAATTCCCAGAATTGAATTGCAAATATGTAATAATAATAATAAACTTTATTTATACAGTGATTTTCTTGAACAGAATCACAAAGTGTTTTACAGATGTAGGCCTTGTCATCTCTATTAAACTCTGGGACATATGGTCAGTACCTGGACCACACACAAATAACTCTCCACCCAGATACTATTGCTATTTTTACTGCTTTTAATGTTATAGACCTACTGCTATATTCTACCCCAGACACGGTGAATATTATAGACCTACTGCTCTATAATCTAACTCAGACACGGTGAATATTTTTATTTACCTGGTAAAGAATTGAATGTCCTCATCAGAGGCAGAAAACCGCTCCAAACCAAACTTGCTGCTGACGGTTAGCTCAGTGGGTAGGTGGTTAGTGGTCGTGGGTAGGTGGTTAGAGACTCTGAACCCTGAACCCCAACTTGCTCCCCGGGCGCTGATCATAGCAGCCCACTGCTGTACAATAGGATGGGTCAAATGCAGAGAACAAATTTCGTTCCCATGTCACATGGGAATGACAAATAAAGACCACAAGGTCCCAATATCAAGATCAAACTCTGCTACTGAGACAAATATGGAAATGCCTCAAGACATCTCGTTTCCTTTAGCTACCTTGGATGAGGTGGACTGCTTTGAGGATTGGCTTAAGGATCCTGCAAATGCGGTCAAGAAGAAGCACATGGTATTTATGTTTATATCATGTTTTGGTCTACACCTTTAAAGTAGGGATATGAAATCCAATTATTTTGATAATACATAATCAAAAAGAGCCTTCTGAGGTCACATGATGTCATCACCCTGAGCAGTCGACCATTGCTGAGCTCCCGCTGCTACTGAGCCATATCTTACTATTTACCTCACTTTAAAAAAGTTACAACCTTAAAATGTTTTGCTTAACAGCATCCAGATAACATGCCTAATACCAAAACCTCCAAACCCGCAGCAAACAAGTCGGCTAAAGAACCAGTAGCAGAACCCACCGTGCCAGCTAGCATGGACGCTACACCACCTGGTGTGGATACAGAAGCTCTCGCTATGGAAATATCAGAATACGTCGTTGAGAAAATATCTACGATGATGGAGAAGAGGTTTGGGGATCTCTCAGCCACATTGGACAATATTACAACACGACTGGAGTCCAACACAAAGCGCATCACCGAAGCTGAGAGCCGGGTGTCGGAGGCGGAGGACAACATGTCGGCCATGGAGTCCAGGTTGAAGGGCTTGGAGACCAGAGTGTCCATGTACATGTACATTTGTACATGTACAAATGTCAAACCTGTCCTGAAACTCCTCACTGAAGATGTTTTAAAACCATCAGACGAAGACACCACTCTGACCTTGGACATCAAGCGGAAGATGTGCAGTGTTCTCGAGGAGAAGTACAGACCAGCTGCTCTACAAAAACCTTTAGCAAAGCCCTGCTTGCTGGACCCAAGATATCGGGGCAAAAGTTTTGATGATGACGTGGCGGAGGAGACAAAGTGCGCGCTGATCGAAGAAATTTTAGTTTTTGTGGATGTGGAAGGTGAAAAGAGCGGTGCCAGTGCGTCAGCTGCTGCGCAAACAACGGCGACACCAGCGCTGAGAAAAAAGAAAACGCTCGGAGACCTGCTGAAGGCAAAGACAAGCGCGTCTGCATCCGTCCCGACGAGAGCCAGAGCCGACCTGGAGCTCACTCGCTACCTGCAGAACCCAGTGAGGAACCCAGTGATCCCAATGAAGACCACCTAGCATGGTGGCGTAACAACCAGGGGAGATTTCCCTTACTTTCTACAGTCGCGCGCAAGTATATGTGTATTTGCGCAACAAGCGCAAGCGTCATCACCGCTCTCAGATCCTGTCTCAAACCACATTAGGTTAATATGCTGGTTTTCCATGCGCGTAACAAGGACATGATCGATGTATAAAGCATCGTCTTTTGTGTGTGTGTGTGTGTGTGTGTGTGTGAATGTGAAATTGTAGTGCCTGGTATATTTAATTTTGTATATTTAATTTAAAAACAACGAAACGGGCACTTGTTTCTTGTTTGTTTCAATAAGATGCTGCATTTAAAAGTTCAGCCTTCTCCCGAATTTTTTTTATTTTTCTGTGCCGTTACCGCACTTTGATCTACATTCAATAAAAGAAAAAGTGTTATAAAATTGCCATGTCTTTTATTATATAACCTTTTTTAAATGTGTAAGTGCCATGTTTCAGAGGAAATACTGCAATGAGTTTATTAATATAGTAATTAACAAACAAATAGATTTAAAAAGATGGTGCTATAATATCGCATACCGCGATATTGAGCCTCCCCGACTCACCGCAAGGGGGATTCCTCAACCGCGACAGCCCTACTCGCAGTCATGACCAAAGTCCCCCCTTTGACGGTGTAGCCTAAATGAGAGAGGCGAATCACCGTTAATGTTTGAGTAGGCCTGTAACGGTACAATGTATTGGTACCGAACCGTACCGAAAAGACCTTCGGTACGGTACAGTGCTGTACCGAACGAATACAGTCAATTTATATTATGACCTAGAAGAGTAAATAGACGAGCAGCGCCTGCTGTACCCTAGGTCTGCGCCTGTCTACATGTGGCTATTTAATATTCATTAGATACCTGTACGTGATTGGAGTAGTAAAGGGGAGGCTCTTTAATATGTATAAAGAAACCCTTTCGTGATTCGTGTTCTTGTGACCATGTGGGGGTGACGTCGCACGGCGAACCAATCAGTCGAGCCTTTCCTAACCACTCTTCAAAACACTTTTGCGGGAGGGACACACGTCTGTCGTATCAGAGAGTGGTGTAGGTTATCTGTGATATAATTTGGACATTATGGCTGATGCTATCGACCAACCGGAGCTAGAAAATCCTCCCCTGTCATTAAAATCTCCCGTTTGGGAGCACTTCGGTTTCCCAGTGAAAACCTGCAACAGAAAAAGACAAGTGGATAAAACGAAGGCGGTATGTCGTCATTGTTTCGCTGTGGTCGGCTATGTTTCGGGCAACACTTCAAACATGCTAACTCACCTGAGACGGCACCACCCAAGTGCTAAGATTATCACGACAAGAAAGAAAACCCCCCTAGTGCAAACGGCCACAATTGCCGTCACAACAGACAACGCCCGGAATATAGTAAATGCCTTGATTCAAGCTGGAATGGGTCCCCAAATAGGATGTTTCGCACACACAATTAATCTTGCCTCTCAGAAAGCCACAAGCCTCAACCAACTAGCCAGGCTGCTAAGTAAAGTGAGACGCGTCGTGACTTTCTTCCACCGTAGCCCGACAGCTGCACACATACTAGAGCGCAAACAAGAGCTGCTTGGTCTGGCGAAACACTGTCTTATTTAGGACGTGACCACCCGATGGAACTCAAGTTACGACATGCTTTTAAGGTACCTGGAGCAACAGGCAGCAGTGTACGCGGCACTGACAGAACAGGCTCTGAAGAAAAAGGACATTAGCACATTGTCTGACTAAGAGGTGAAAATGACTGAGGAAGTGATTGTCGTTCTGAAGCCATTAAAGACTCTCACAACACTCATATGCACCGAAGCTACACCTTCAGCATCCATGATCATGCCCCTCAAAGCCACAGTTCTCCACACTATGGAGCCAAATGATGGGGACAGTGCCATAGTGACCCAAGTCAAGGCTGCCATCCGGGAAAACCTGGAGGACAGGTACTCCTCTTGCAAAGACTTCCTCCACAAATGCACAGCACTTGACCCGAGGTTTAAACCTCTTCCTCATGTGGATGATGCCTGTCGTGACAGGATCTACAACAGCCTGATCACCGAGATTGTAGCCATGGAAGAAGAGGTATTGTAATAATAATAATAATAATAATAATAATGATGATGATGCATAAAATACCTTTCACATTTTAAAAAAATACTTGCCCATGTGTATTTGTATTGAAAATATTTGTACTTTTATGTATTTTACAGCATGAGGAGGCCAAAGGGACAGCAGCAGGTGCTTCATCCTCACACACAGGACACCCAGAGGCATCTGATTCACCTCCTCCTGTCAAGAGGTCAGCGATGGCCGAAATGTTTGGTGAGCTCTTCCAGACTCAGGTAGGAGACAAGGATACTTTGCAACTGGTCAAAGAAGAAGTTGCTGCATACAAGGCTGTGAGCAGCATTTCAGTAGCCTCTGACCCACTTCTATGGTGGAAGACCAATGAGTCCATATATCCCCTCATTGCCAAGCTAGCAAAGCACTACCTTGCCATTCCTGCTACCTCGGTCCCTAGCGAGAGGGTATTTTCAACCGCTGGGGACATTGTAACTGCCAGCAGATCTGCTCTCACGGCTGACAATGTGGACAAACTCATTTTCTTGGCAAAAAATATGAAGATTGAGTAAAATTGAATACTTACTGTAATACTAGAACCGTTACACCCCTATGTTTGAGTGTCTCGCAGTCGCGACCAGACTCCCCTCTTTGACACGCAAGGCTGTACCCAAGTCATACAGTCAGACTTTTATGGTTGATGCAAAAGTTTTTCTGCCTGTCTTTTCTACTTGGATAGGCTATAGCCCATTACAGTGTATCGTTTGCACTTCCATGGAAAATTATCATATGGTCATATTATCAAAAAACAATAACTTTTAAAATGCTTTACAATGCATTCACCTGCATTTTCAAATAAAAATAATTTTCTATCTAAGGCACATTTTTAAACCTTCTCTATCTTCTTTGCTCTTCTTCTCACTAATTCAGTGTCTGTTTTCCACAGGTGGAGATGCTGGCTTCAATTGGAGGGTGTGACACAAAGCATCTGACGTGGAACATCTTAGGACATATATTTTCTAACAGCGTGGCCAAAATGATCAATTGGAAGGGTGTTAATAACAAGAGAAAGTTTAGCGTCATGGCGACCAAGGCCCTTCTGGCTCGTAAGCATCAGTTCTCTTTACTATTTCTTTTTTACTACTATCTCTCTCTTTCACTCTGCATAAATTCGGTTTTCTGCATCAATTCTTAATGTTTGATTTGGCCTTAGCTGGGTAACGGGTCTTCCGGGGGGGTATTTCACGAAACCAGAGTAAAGACATCCAAGATAAGTGACAAAAGCGGGATTTGACCTAGCCCTGTCAAGGTAAACATGTACGCTCAAAACGTTTCATGAACGTCAAGCAAGGATAAGTCGGAGAATCACTCATGGTGGGAATTTGAAACACGCATGTAATAAACTAGTTCGCATTAAGCAAGCAAGTGAAATTGCCTGATGCTAACACGGAAGTTAAACTATTCATGTTAGAGACGAGAAACGCAATAATTTCTGTAAAACTGCGAGAGTAGGTGTGGTGGGCAGATGAATGCACAATTACGTATGCGCCTACGTGTGATTGCGTCCTTATCTTGCAACGTGAAGTAGTGAATTTCACAGTAAAACTACGCCTCTGAAACAGTATATAACTTTACATCGCCTTTCTCAGCGAATCTCTAGGAAAAACCTATTATGTCCTACATTTCTAGGCTCCTACTGCAGCTTTCTTCTGATAGGCCTAATTAACGACAATGAGCAAGCAAGCAATAACTAACATGATTAATAATTGTAAAATAACCTATAGGCCTAGTATCAAAATGAATTGCTTTATTGCATTATGGAGACTAATTTAGAGGTATAGAATTCTTCTAACACGTGAGGGTCTGATTGGAGTGACAACTGACTGAACCAATGAGTCACCGGAATTAACATCAGAATAAACTAATGGCTCTTTTCCACTGACTGGTACCAGCTCAGTTCGGTTCGGTTCGCTTTTTTTGCTTTCCCATTACTAAAATCTGGTACCTGGTACCTGGTACCTGGTACTATTCCTGGTACCACCTTTGCCGAGGTTCCAAGCGTGCTGAACCGATACTAAACAATGACGTGTATATACTGGAGGTTGCTGATTGGTGATCGCTATTGTTATTGTTACGTCAAGTCTCCCGGCATTTTTAAATACCTCAGCCTTTTGACAGCAAGCCTAGCACTACGATATCCAGTTAAAAAAAACTTTTAAAAAAAACTTCGATATCCAGTTATGGTAGAGCGAAAGGCTGTGCCTTGGTCAAATGAAGAGGTCGGCGCATTTCTGTCATTAATCGCAGATGACAGGATTCAAAGAGAGCTAGATGGGGCAACCAGAAATGAGAAGGTTTTCCAAGAGGTCTCTCATCTCATGACTTCCTTCGGCTATGAAAGGACTTCTCAACAATGTCGAGACAAACTAAAAAAAATGAAAAGTGATTACAGGTCTATCAAGGACCACAACGGCCGGAGTGGGTCAAATAGGAAGAACTGGAGGTGGTTTGACCAAATGGAAAACATTTACGGCCATAGACCTGCTAACAGCGGGAGAGAGGGCGGCCTCGACTCAGCTACAAGTTTGCTGGAGTCCCTGATGGAGGATGGTAAGTTGTTTTGTTTCGTTTTTATTTTCAGCATAAAAAACATGTATAATAGTTGTGGTAATGGACTTTTTTTTATCTTTAGCCGCTTGGCTATTAAATGCTAAATTAAATGTTTCAGTGCTTGATAGGGAGCGGGAGTCACGTCCATCAGTGGAGGTTTTGAACAAGTTTAGTTTATTTACCTGCCACTGTCATTGCTACCGAAGCAAAGTACAGTGCACGAAGGAATTTTATTAGGCTATTCAATCAACAAGATAGACGTTTGAAAGACATACCGATGTGTCTGATTTTGAAGACGATGATGAGGAATTGGTTTTATCCAACGAACTCAACACAATGCATTGAACTGTAACGTTATCTCCACTACGCTGTCAGTCTCAATCTAGTAGTAGGCTAACGTTATGAAAGGGGTTAGCTTTAGCTAGAGTAGCCTAGCCTAGGTATTACTGTTTCATTACGTGTTCATCAGTAGCTGTTGGTGCATCTGGAAAGACTGATAGCACCGCATTCATTGTCAGTATTGTGGTCCAGATTGCGGGGTTTCCGCCGGTGTGTTAATGTCCAAGCCATCAGCAAGTCTTTAGATCACAACAACTGGCAAACACAACGTGTTGGGCTTGGTTTAATTGTATCCCTGTATTCAAGATTACATTCTGACAGTGGAGGAGTGTCCGGTGACTGCAGTGGTACCAACAGCAGCAGCAACACCACCGGCATCTGCAGCAACAGCAGCAGCACTGGAGCCACCAAGGGCATCAACACCAGCACCAGCACCCAGTAAGTATAATGTAACGAGCTCAAGTTTAGCCTGAAAGAATTTATTTCTAGTTTCACATCTAACTTTTAGTGCATTTTCTCCCGCATATCAATTTTGCCCAGTAGATGGCAGTGGTGACAGTACAGGAAAGTTAACCACCCTAATGTTAACCACCTTTCTTCTTGTTTTCCAGTCAGGAGGAAACGGCGGTGGGAACCAGAACATGTGACTGTTCTGTGGGAGATGCAGATGTCTGATGTGGAGCAGCAGGAGATGAACAGAGCACAGCGTGAAAGGCATCTACAGGCAGCTCTGGATGATGCAATGGAGGCAAGGGAGCTTGAAGCATCATTGAGGAGGGAAGAGATTGCAGCAACTGCAGCATTCAATCAAGCCTTCCTCACTACACTATGTGGACGACGAGTTCTGAAAAGAATTCTGCAGGAACGGGAGGATGCCATATATTATGCTGTCATCTGTGATGCCACACCAGACATTTCTCATACGGAGCAAAATGTGGTGCTACTACGGTATGTTAAATATGACAAAGAAAAAGATGAGTGGGAAATTACGGAGAGGTTCCTTGAATTCAGGGATTTTCTCAAAAAGACGGGGAGTGAGATCGCAGAGATGATTGATGCAGTTCTTCGTGACCATGGGATAGACATCGGTGATTGCAGAGGGCAGGGCTATGACAACGGGGCTAACATGTCAGGGAAAATAAAGGGAGTCCAAGCTCAAATACTGAAGAAAAACAAGCTGGCTACTTATTCACCATGTGCCTCCCACACATTAAATCTTGTTGGTGTGCATGCTGCACAGTCAAGCCCAGAGGTATCCACATTTTTCGGCTGCATAAATCGCCTGTACACATTTGTAAGTGGCAGCCCAGAGAGCTGGGCCATCTATAAAGAGCAAACAGGTTGCTCATTGCATCGCCTATCTGATACCCACTGGAGTGCAAGGATTGAGGCTGTTAAACCTGTGGCAAAGCACCTACCTTCTGTCCTCAAATCCCTTGATAGCATAGTTATGACATGCAGTCTCACCAGTGAAGCAAGATCAGAAGCTAATGGTTTGAGGAAATACTTCATGTCATTTGATGCTGTTGTTCTTCTCACTGTCTGGCTGAAGGTACTGCAAAGTATTGACAACAGGAATGTTATTCTCCAGTCAGGAAAAATATCACTTGACATAGAAGCAGCCAATATCAGAGACTTGACAGAAGAGATGCAGTCTCTAAGAGATGCATGGGACACTCCTAGCTGAGGCAAAGTTGATAGCTGGGGAAATTAATGTTACACCTCAGTTAAGCAAGGAGTCCAGCCGCCAGAAGAAAAGGCGGAGATTCCATGATGAAACCGCTGAAGAGGAGACAACTCAGGACAGTTCAGAAACAGTGTTTCGGAACACTGTGTTTTATACAGCCATGGACAGTATCATCAGTGACTTGGACACTAGGTTCCGGGGCATTGCACATATTGTCAACGAGTTTTCTGCTGTTCTGAAAGTTGGGCAGATTAGTGAGGGCAAAATCTCTTCTGTGTGCCAACCACTGATCACAAAGTATTCTAGTGATCTTACTCCTGATTTTGAAAATCAAGTAAGACACCTAAACAGTGTATATGCAGCCAACTTCCCCCCTAACCTGTCCCCTCTTGAACTCCTGAATGCAATTTGTAAGCTGCAGCTGCAAAGCATCTTTGGAGAAGTGTGCATCGCCTTGCGCATATTTTGCACCCTGCCAGTTACTGTTGCTGGTGGTGAGAGAGCGTTCAGTAAACTAAAAATCCCATCCATCCATCCATATCCTCCGCTTATCCGGGGTCGGGTCGCGGGGGCAGCAGCCTGAGGAGAGAAGCCCAGACTTCCCTCTCCCCAGCCACTTCATCCAGCTCTTCCGGGGGGATCCCGAGGCGTTCCCAGGCCAGCCGGGAGACATAGTCCCTCCAGCGTGTCCTGGGTCTTCCCCGGGGCCTCCTCCCGGAGGGACGTGCCCGGAACACCTCCCCAGGGAGGCGTCCAGGAGGCATCCTCACTAGATGCCCGAGCCACCGCAACTGGCTCCTCTCGATGCGATGATAAAAAAAAACAATTTGAGGTCCACAATGTCACAATGTGTTTGCAGTCTTGCCATGCTGTCAATTGAGAGTCAGTTGGCTAGAAAGCTGGACTTCAAAGACCTGATAAGTGATTTTGCACATGAGAAGGCTCGGCGTTGGGCTTTTGGTGAGAAGAGTTGAGCAAGGACCAGTGATTGAAAGGTTGCAAAAGGAAGCTTGAGTCAGTCAGCAATGTTATATTATATATATATTTGCCATTCTTTCATATATTAAGTTCTACTTAAATGATGAGAAATCATATATGGCCATTTTGTATTCTGATGGCGTTTTTGTTTTTGCTGAGATTTTTTTCTCTCCACTGATTATAATTGCTATTTTTTCATGGAAGAGTTTATTTCCAATTTAAGAATCAGTGGTGCAGCAAATAAATGACTCAAAATGAATTCCATTGTATTCAGAGTGCTCAGTTCTTCCCCTACTGTACATGTCAACTGTCATGCTGTTCTTCTTTCACAAATATGGTAATGATAGTCAAAAATACCATTAAAATGCATAATTGTATGTAAAATAGCATCAAAAAATTTTGCCGCTGTGTTGGGGGCCCTGTAAAGATTCTTTTCATGGGGCCCAAAATCCCTAGCGGCGCCCCTATAGACGAGAGCAAGACAACCTAAGGACTAGTTTCAGCCAGTGGTGTAGTCTACGTGATACGCAGGTATACGCCGTATACCCACTGGAAAAAGTCAGTGATTAGCGTATACTCAGTGGTTTAGTCTGCGTGATACGCCAATAATATACGGGCTATACTGCCTAGATTTTTTCCCCCTATATTATTTGATGCGCGAGCACACGTAACAACGTTGCCTGTGACGACCATGGATGTATAAAGAGAACGGTGACGACACCAGCGACAAATCTATTTCGCGGGCAATCTCAGAGCGACTATCTGGCACGAAGAAAGACAACGGGGAGATCATGAAAAGAAAACACCTACAGACAACACTTTTCCAGTGTTTTAAGAAGCGTGTCGAACCCACGGCCGCTTCAGCTGAACAGGTTGGAGATGCTGTAACGCCGGAGGAGACGGAGCCTGAGCCTGAGCCTGAGCTTGAGCCCGACGCTCCCGTTATGCCAACCGGTAAGTGAAATTAGCATGGTAGTGGATTGTTGGTATATTGTAGCGTCCCGCCGTACATTTACTACCATCAGATGGTTTCTCCATGCTTTATTCATGAACAACCAGGCTACTGTGAGCCGTGACCGACACCAAGACAAGTAGTAGACGAATTTCTGTCATAGTCATGAGCTGACCAACTTTTAGCTCGGCTCTCTCATTTGCCGGCCGGTTTACACACAGTTCTCAGCTGAGCCAACAACTCATTGTCATGGGAACGACAATGATTGACAGGCTTCCCCTGTGTATGTCACGTTCATGAACATCAGGGAAATCACAGAACTATGAACGGTTAACGTATACAATATCAATAAGAAAGAGGTGTGTGTAGGTGTGTGTGTGGTCATAAACAGAACATAACATTTATATCTCCTTGTTTCAGATGATGAGACAGATGAGAGTCCCTGGCCGGCGTTGTGGAGTGAGAGTCAGGCTAGGGAATTTAAGATCAGGCATCCCTGGTTAGAGTGGAGGGACAGAAAGTTAGGTAAATGTCAGGATATGCAAAGAGGATCTTAACAAGTGATTTTATTAATTTCAATAATTAGATAAATGCAAGTTAATTCATGGCCATGTTTGAAGTGCATAACTTAATATTTTAATATACCATTAACTATGGTAATGTTAGTTATGAGTAGTTAGATGTCAGTTAGCTATTGCAAGAGTAGAATATTTTTTAACTTTTGTCTATATTTCTTGCATGCTTTAGCCATGATGTGAATATTGTTAACAGTTCATTTAATACTTTTGAGTAATTTTTAGCCTGCTTCTGCAGATGTTGTTGCTAATGTAAATACAAAACTTTTATGATGACTCTAATTTTTCATGGTTTTGTTTACTTCCAGGTTGTGCTGTTTGCAGCTCCACAAAATCAACTGGCATCCTCACTGAGGAAAGGGTTTCTGTATCTGAGGAGTGGGCATTCTTTAGGATCCAGTCCTTAAACCCAAACAGATCAACATCATTAACTGCTTTGAGGAACAAGATTCGACGACATGAGATGTCCAGGGCTCACAAAATATCTCAGGAGCTCACTGAAAAGGGTGGACAGGATGTGTTGGGGAATTTGGTGCGAGCTGTGTCAGAGACTGTGTTGAGTGAGACAGATGCTGTTTTCAGAACAGCATACTATCTTGCTAAGATGAATCGACCTTTCTCTGATCATGACAGTCTTATTGAGCTTCAGGGCAAAAATGGTGTCAACATGGGCACTAGTCTGCACTCCAGGTACAGTTCCACAAAAATTGTGGAGCACATTTCAAAAGAGATGAAGAATAAAATAGTTCAAAGTATTGTTATGTCTTCAAGCAAGTTGTCTGTCCTCATTGATGAGGCCACATCTCTTAGCCACAAATCAGCCATGATTGTGCACCTGAAAGCCTCAGTAGATGGAGCTAAACCTGAATTTGTGTTCCTGGAGCTGGTTGAGCTAGAGAGCCAAAGGGCAGAGAATATAGAAAAAGCTCTCCTGAACTGTTTGGACACTGCAGGCTTCAGTGACGAGTGGCTTCAAAAGAACTGGGTCTCATTTGTTTCAGATGGAGCCAGTGTTATGTTAGGGAAGAACTCTGGTGTGGCAACAAGGCTGACTGCAAGGTACCCTAACCTGTTCACATGGCACTGCATGAACCACCGTTTGGAACTCGCTGTATCTGATGCTGTGGATGAGGTCCAGGCAGTCAACCACTTCAAAGTGTTAATTGAGAAGATCCACAGTCTCTACAGTCAGTCTAATAAAAATTCACGGGAACTTCTGGAAGCAGCTCAAGAAGTGGGCTCACAAGTCCTGAGGATTGGCAGAGTTTTAAGTACACGATGGGTGGCCAGCAGCTTCCGTTCTGTAAAGGCTGTGTGGAGGTCATATGAAGCACTAAACAGACACTTTGAAAATGCAGCAGGTGACCAAACAAGAAACAGCAAAGAAAGACAAACTTATAGAGGCCTGGCACGTCGAATGCAGAGCAATGAATTTTTGTGTGACCTTGGACTTATGTATGATGCACTGTTTGAGCTTGCAAACTTGTCTCAGCAACTCCAGGCCCATTCAGTCACACTCTTGAGAGCAGAGCAGCTTCTGAAGCGCACCATCAGAGTGCTGTCATCATTCAAAGACACCCCAGGGGAGAAAACAGAGGAAGCACTAACAGCGCAAGCTTTGGGACATTTTGGATCTGTCCCCCTGGAGTCAAATGGAAAGCTCACACCGATCAATGCAAAACAGTTCCTACAGAGTCTGATCAACAACCTGGAGAAGCGCCTCTCATTTGAGGGTGAAATGCTTAACGATCTCAGCGTTCTTGACACAGGCAACTGGCCATCAACACCTGGCATACGGCATGGTGAGGCACAAGTAAAAAGGCTGTGCAGGCGGTTCAACCTTTGTGAAGATCAAGCAGTCAATGGTATGAGAGATTTCCTGGAGCACCCACACAGTGAGCCTGAAAGCCTAACACCACTCCTACGCTGCATGCAGACTATCCCTTGCAGCACTGCTGAATGTGAAAGGGGCTTCAGTCTAATGAACAATATTTGCACAGATAAGAGATCTACACTGTTATTGTCAAATGTAAGTAATTTGATGATGATCAGCATCAATGGGCCACCTGTATCACTTTTTGAGCAAAGAAAGTATGTCACAACATGGCTGAAAAACCATCACTCTGCCACAGAAACAAGGAGGCAATGCACACCTCAGTTGCCTGAGTACAAACATATTTGGAATGTTTTGTAGGCTACCAGGCTGTCCACCCTCACCTTGCAGTGACTTAGTCACCCTGCTTCTATGCTCTTTCCCCCACCACAGTGACACTGCTTAGCTCTCTCTGAGTGTCCCATCCTTTTTTTCAGGACTTGTGGACTAACACAGTGAATCCAGTGTAAATATGTAAATACTGTCTTTTGAACCTCAGTTTATTCAAAATGATATGTTCATTGCAACTACTACTGATAAGCCTAAGTTATTACGTTACTGTTAAGTATTGTGTTGTATACAATGCTAACATAGTGAATCCAGTGTAAATACTTTTTGCCTTTTTCAACCTCCATTTTTTAGGGGAAGTTTATTTGTCAATTAATTGGTTTTTATCTTGTTTGAAGCCAATTTGATGTTTCCTTGGTCATTTAATAATAATTGTAATCATTTATTCAAAATGATATGTTAGTAAAATGATATGTTAATATTGTGTTGCATACAATACTAAGACAATGAATCAAGTTTGGGTACTCTTTGTCTTTTTCAACCTCCATTAATTGAGGTGAAGTATATTTGTTAATTGGTTTTGTATTATTTGAAGCCACTTTGAGGTGTTTTTTTTTGTTAATTTAAAGATAATAATTTATTCATTGACTGATGAAAGTATTGTGTTGCATACAATAAATTAACACACGAAAAAGAGTAAGAATGACTTTTTTGAATCCCAAGAGGACATCATATGTCTGTCTGCCCATTTGCAGAATGATTAGAAAGCCTGGTGGCTGCAGGTATGAAGAATTTTCCATTTCTCTCTGTCCTGCAGTGAGGAGAGAGGAGCTGTTTCTTTGGTCTTTCATGGTGTTATGAAGTTCAGAATGACCTAACATCTTTCGTGTGCATCTCTCCACCACCTCCCAGTGTGTCCAACCAATCACAGAGCCAGCTTTCCTAATTGATTTGTCCAGTCTCATTGCATCCTTGTGGCTCATGCTGCCTCCTAACATGTTGATAACATACCCAGTCTTTCAGAATGCATAAATAAACATCTGAATCTGAATCACATTCACTAATGCATAGCCTACACAGTATACGGTACATCTTGTTGAGAGCATTCTGTAACACTGGGTATGTTATCAACATGTTAGGAGGCAGCATGAGCCACAAGGTCGGGATGGTGCTTATGAGGTGTTGCTCTAAGATGTCTGTTGTTGTAAAATGTGTTGTTCTGGGGCGGGTGAGTTAGAGTATAGACAGTATACCCACTGCAAAAAACTAGACTACACCACTGGTTTCAGCTCATTTCAGTTCTGTTTTTGCATGTTGCGCGTTCACGCGGCTGCACATCGCTAATGTGTGTATTCACCCTCATCCAGATGAAACAAGTAAGCATTATTATTAGACTGAGGAAATTTTTATGTTTTGAAAAATGAAGTTTCTAAATAAAGAGCATTTTTGAGACCGTCAGTCCGATTTAATATTTTTATTTTCATTATTACAAACTTATCATTTTGTGTCGCTTGAGAGTTGTTCCCTCAGTGGATAAAATTACCTCCCACACTCTGCGTTTTTTCTCTGCAGTCCGCTTCCTTGCTTCTTTAAGCCTTGTCTGGTAGGCCAGTTGTCGCCGTTTTGTGGCAAACAGCCACAAACCAAGTATAAGAAATAAAATCATTTCATCCATGTTTAGGTTGTTAACGTCAGCTTTTATTAGCGCTGAGCTGTTTGGTCGCTATAGCAACCGATTACATTAGGCAGTACTGTAAATGCAGTGGAAAACGTTACATCCGAAACCAAACCGAGTAGAGTCGAACCGAACCGAACCGAGCTGGTACCAGTCAGTGGAAAACAGCAATAAGCCTGGCTCTTGGGCACTCCTAGCCTTGTCGGGAGCAGGCTAGCTGCAAGGTATAAATCCCCATGGTAACTTATATGCGATTTCTTCTGTGAAACCAAGTCAAGGCTATGTTCATCCAGGATAACCCGGTAAACCCATCTAAATCACCTATCTTGGTTTTGTGAAACACCTCCCGGTTGCAGTATTCTATGGTAGTAAACAAGGCCAAATGCAGTCTAAAATAGGAGTTTCTATTGCGTGCCTCAATGCACTAACTCAATTTAACTTTTTACATTCGTCACGAATTTCCAGCAAACGAAGACCACAGACAACAGTGGGGCGATGAGATGAAGGCGTTAAATCATTTAATTTGAATCTTGAATTCTTTAATCTAATGTTTTTGTTTATTGAATGTTTTGTATGTCTTGTAGGGGCTGTCCGCAAGAGCCGTCTTTCAGATAAAGAAACCGACAACAACATCAATTCATACGCCATTAGATGGTTCCACTTAGCTGTCGACCGGGGAGGCGGCCGCCTTGCCCGTTCACTGCCAGTGTGTTCAAGCAACTCCATGCAATCTGAGATCATCTGAGAATATGATCTCAGATTCAGAGCCATACCGCATGTCATGGCATTAATAACTATTCTGGGCCAGTGCTGGCTAAGATCTGTTCCTGATCCGTAATCCAAATCCATTCCGGTATTGGGCCGTGAAGCTCATCTCCGATGCGGACCCGTTTAGCAGATCAGCGCCAAATGCTACTGAATATTTGGCCCACATCTGGCCCAGTTAACTTTTGCTGTCTGGGATGACATGATCAGACTCAGATGAGCTACGAAAGGAAAATAGGCCTGCCTATAGGCTACGTGTTGAAGTTCAGAGTAAATCAAATGACCAATTGACCATATACACACACAACACAACTTCTGCACTACACATTTCGCCAAGATTGAAAAAGCAAAAATATGTGTGGCACGACTCGCACAGACGAACATATCACACCACAATATGCATCCATCCAATCTAAATCAGGCATTCCTGACCAAAACTTAAAAGCATATGCTGATATGCAACCCCCATCATCATCACAACTATTCCAGAATTCAGCAATAGATTCAAGCAAAAATTAAAAAAGATACTGACTACTCCACGATCATCTCCAATACCAATGCTTGCTGTACAATCACAAACCATAACTAAGTTGGTGGCTAAGGCTAACATTAATGACAACAAGAGTCGAGAAGAGTTTAAACAGCCCATCACTTGCCCAGCAAAATGCACAAGACAAAACCTAGCCACAACACCACCAGCAAATAAGTAATAAACATATCGCGTCTTACCTGTGTCAGTGGTCTGCATCCATGCTGTGTACACCATCCATTTGTTCTTCTACAGCAGGGCTATTCAACTTCAATAGCAAGTGGGCCAAATATGAAAATCACTGGGGGTTCGTGGGCCGCACAAAATATTTGTCAACTAATGGCTAAAAAAAATAACCTGCAGAGCAGCGCTGTGATTGGTGCTATTGGCTGCATTTGGCTGCGTGATTGGCTACGCATCACGCGTATATTTACGAGTTAGGTCCAGATCAAAACCGTTGTTGATGTAATAATTTTCCTACATCACAGACTGTTATTTACTGGCAGTCTCGCGGGCCACAAAAAATTTCAAGCGGGCAGTATCCGGCCCCCGGGCCGCTAGTCGAATAGGCCTGATCTACAGGTTATCACTTTGATATATTCCATGGCACTAGCAAGTATGGTGCTGTACTGTAGCCTATGCAGGCTAAAATCAATGTCTTGCTCATCTATGATACCTCGGCTCATTGCGTCAGATAAAATAAAAAGTAGGTGATATGATCATACGATGCCTCGTTTCCTGTCCATGCCAAGCGGTCAGCTCATTTAAAAAATAAATAAACTACGGTGTCGCAGAGGGGACATCTACATTCACGACATTATTAAAAAAAAGAAAAAAAAGAGCGCGATTGTCTAACGTTAACGTCTGAGAGAAATACCTCATCATGTCCAAAAGAAGTAGTGGACTGGACATCAGAGCTTTTTTTTTTTTTTTTTTTTAAAGCCAAGCGGTCATGTAGACCTTCAGTAAGTGTGTCGGTATCTTACGATCAGCTAAATTAATAACCTAATCAGTCATTCTTCTTAACAGACACGTTACTAGCAACAGCTAGCTAGCTAGCTAACTGTTGCTAGCGGCACACAGTGTTGGCTATGGCTAGTAGCATGCTTAAAAATAGCTTTCCTATTTTAATAAATATATGAATTTGGATAACCGGGACATGAACAAGAGTATGGATTGATTAATGGAGGGTTGAACAAATCTCTCATCTATTGTTGGCAACTACAAACACTTTAAACTGAACTTGGCTCATGAGTCATGATCCTTCCAGTCGTGGTGGTCCTCTTGACTGCCGCTGATTCACAGTTCGCAGACCCACCACTAGATGTCCGTATGACACCTGTATCATTTTTACCATACCAACAACACAATGACCTGAAACCTATGTTGTAGCCAAACCAATTACTTATTAGTTATTTATTAAATGTACGTTTTGGATAAAAGATAAGATGTTACAAGAACTGTTACAGACTGTTGGGTGTACACCACCTAAAACCACAATAAAAATGAAAACAAGACAAAATCAATGGAATCAACACATTTTATTTGTTTTTATCAGGAACAGGAACTCAGTGCAGGACTAAATGAAAGGCAGGCACTGGCGACGAACAGTGAAGAGGTGAGGTAGCACATTCAAAAACAAGGTCCTAAAAGGAGAAATGCAGGCATTGTAAAAATCTCAATAAAAATTAGATGGGGTGAAATCACATAAGATACCATCAATCACTGTATTTGTTTGAATTTTATCAGGAACAAGAACTTACTGATTACTTATTTTTACATGGTTTATATCAGGAACAGGTCCCAGGTACATCTGAAATAAACACAGATAGGAAGGAAGGGAGGAACAGACGGATGAGCATGATGAGGTGAGGTCTGCATATATCTGGAGAAAAAAAAAAGATACAATTCAAATAAACAGACAGCAACAATAATCTTAAAACAAGCAACATTTAAAACTGCATTCTGTTTGCCATACATAAACTGCAAACTTTGGCATACTTTCACAGCACATGCAACCACAGGCTGAAGCTGAGAGTGTTCAACAACAGAGCACAGATGAAGTGCAGGTGAGATTCCTGAACAAAATCAAACACATAAAACAGAAACCTCCTCAATCATCCACCTACCTGGTCACTGGTGGTCTTGGCATCTGTTTGAGAGAGCACAGACCTTTAACCTCTGTTGATTAAGCATGGGAAGGCCTAGCTGCAGTAATCACTGTCAGTGGGTGCATGCTACAACAACATACTTGCTATATCATGTACAATTATTTACACAAAGAACTTTTTACAAAAATTATTAAATGTTCTAAACTACTACATAATTTACACAAAGAACTTTTTACAAAAATGATTAAATTTTCTAAACTACTACATAATTTACACAAATAACTTTTTACAAAAATGATTCCATTAACTAAACTACTACCCAAGTACCCCTTAATTGATATTCAATGAACTAATTACATTACAGGAGCAGCCAGCTACTCAAATTGAGGGGATCCAGCTCGAACATCCTTTGGACTGCCCGTACCAGCCCAGTGCCAGAAATTAACTTTGCAACCCATCAGCAAGTGCCCAAGAAACAGCCAGGTCTGCTCTGTTACAAATTGTAGGTGCTGTGAGGTATCTGTCGAAGCAGGTCTTGGCTCTTAGAGGCCATTCCAAAGAGGAGGGAAACTTCCAGACCTATCTCAAGGATAAGGCGGAGGATGACCCTGTCAAGCTGGCTGCAGAAAAATCATTCCTACACCGGCCCTGATGTACAAAATGAGATGTTAAACATTATGGGAAACACCATAATAAGGGGGATAGTTGGGGAAATATCTGCCTTACCTGTGCTGCAGTACTCGCTCATAATGGATGGAACCCAGGACATCAGTGGAACGGAGCAGATCTCCATCTGCCTCCGCTATGTCGACAAAGACCTGGAGCCAAGGGAGGAGTTTGTGGGGATGTACGAGGCCTCTTCGACAACTGGCACGCATCTTTGGAAAATTGCCTCCGGCAAAGAGCCGCCACTGATACAGCGGTCACTCAGCTGGATGACAGGTTCCACCAGGAGGGCCTTGGCTATCTGGCCAAGTTGGAGGAACACCTTCTGACAGGAGAGTGCAGTGAGGCAGTGGAGCGGTATCCGGAGTTGGACGCCGAGCTGCTGCAAGTGCAACTGGCTATGCTGAAAGCAAGCTACCAGTTCACTTCTTGCCAGGAGGCCAGTCAGCTCCTCACGACCATGGTGCCAGAAGTAAGACGGCTTTTTCATCAGGTGGAGACTCTCATTAGGCTGTTGCTTGTGGTCCCTGCGTCTTCTTTGGAAGCTGAGCGGAGTTTCAGTGCGCTGCGCCGTCTGAAGACCTGGCTCCGCTCCACGATGACACAGTGTAGGCTCAACAGTGTGTCAGTCTGCCTCGTCCACAGGGAGAAACTCCAAGCTATTAAGAGAGAGCAAATAGCTGTGGCCTTCATTGGGGTCATTTGGTGCATTTTGAGGCAGACTAGGTGATAGTTGTCCAGTCTGTCACACACACTTTCATGAAAAAAAATCTGCTGAATTAACATGCACTTAATTTCTGGTTTCTTTTACAATCATTTAAAAATCTGCTGAATTAACATGCACTTAATTTCTGGTTTCTTCTATAATCAATTAAAAATCTGCTGAATTAACATGCACTTAATCTGCTGAATTAACATGCACTTAATTTCTGGTTTCTTTTACAATCTATTAAAAATCTGCTGAATGCACATTTTAAGGCTGGATTGGCAGTATTTCTTAGCAGACAGTTGTTCAGCATGAGGTCACACACAAAATCTGCTGAATTCACATCCATACCTGGTCAGATCTGGCAACCTCTTTTCAGTCAAATCCATACACACAAAAGCAGCCGGTCTGGAGCTCAACACTGGGAGGCTGGCATAAAGAAAGGCCATAATAAAATGTATTGGATTGGCATTAGTGACAGAAATATAGGCAGTACACACACACAGCAATTAGCCCATCATAACAGGCTGTTATAAATCAAATCCCTCTCTCTCACTCGTTTGAATCGACCGTCTGATCCTACTTGGTTTAAGTTAACCACTTATAATTCACTGTTTACAAAAAAATAATGAGCAAATGCTGCAACTTCATAAATGTAACTTTGTTAAAAATACAACACATGGGAAGACAAAATTTTCCAGTCAGGTGGCCAGGAGAAGTGAACAGGCACGTCGTCGGCTGCACCTGCAGCATCAGTGACATGACATCATGACATGACATCATCCAATCATGTGCGAGTCCCACACGGGGGATTCTTTCAAAAAAAGTGGTGGGTACAAAATGACTCATGACGAAAACTGGTAGGTACACGTCCCCACCGTCCCCCCCGTATTCTACACGCCTGCTCACATGCACACCCTAACACTCCATGGTCTAAGGTGATAGATAGTGTGATGTCCTTGGCCAAGCTAAGCCTCTTACACACAATCTTACACAGACCTACCACCAAAGCACAGTAACACACACAGCAGCACTACATAGAAAGTAAGTTAACCCATCAAATGCTTCCACTTGAACAGGTAGACAAGAGCTGCGTTGAACAAGCTGGTGGCCGTATGGACAAGGCTTGAGGTGCAGCACAAATGAAATACAGTATATGATAATATAATACAGTACATCAATTACTAATCACACTCTCATGCTGGAGATTTGCCCAATTAACAGAACTATGTAAGGGGCTCACAAGGCATATAAGGGACAGGGAAACACAAATAGACCCAAAAGGTAACTGCCCCCCCAGTTTTCTATCAAGCTGAAATTGTCTTTAAGCCGCAGAGGTGCTGGTTCTGCTGTCGCAGCTGAGTCAGGGTTGTCAAGATGTCCTGTTGCCTGCGGTCGTCTCCAAAATGGTGGATCACAGCTGTTACGGCCCCAAGGCCTCTGTCAGGGCTGGGGTATGTTGTTTGGTGTGTTTGTCTTTGCAGTGCTGCTGGTTCCTGTTGGGTTGGTCCTGGTCATCAAGGGATTGGAGGCAGCTGGCCACTGTCATCAGGACACTTTAAACCCGCCTACCCTGGTAGTCTGCCAGCTCTCTGTTCTCCTGGCACCACGTCACTGTGTTGAAGGCTTGGACCTCGTTGTATGGTTTATGGGAGATTGCTCTAGATGAGTCTGGCAGTTAGTTTTTTGTCCAGCGTTCTTTGTTAAATCTGATATTTTGTTACATTTGTTAAACTTGATTATTTGTCATTGAATAAATAATTTCAGTTTAGTTAAATCCTCACTCCTCTTTGTTATTTGCTATGGTCATAGAGCCGGGTCATAACAAATTGGGGGCTCGTCTAATTTGAGAATTTGGCTGTTAGCAGAGTAAATTGATGTGATTATGTCGGAGAAACAAAACAGTTGCTTTTCTTGTCATTGTTGGCGCTTTGATCTGTATGCAATTTCCCTCAGGGATCATTTAAGTATTTCTGTGTCTGAAGTCACGTCTTTTCTGGCTGACTGGGAATGTGGCGTGGTAGTCGTGGAGTTCCCGAATAGTGACATCAGGTCCGGGGATCCTTTCAGCTCGTGTTGATTTGTTTCTGTCAGCGAAATAGTCACGGGATGGTACGTTTTGACGTCTTTTGCACAATGGTGCTTACCGAGTTAATTGCCCTGTATAAAACACATGGCGTCTTAAGTCTTTTTAAGATGGCCATAACGTATTTTTGTTCAAACCTTACTTCGCTTTTTTTGTTGATCTTATCTGACGATGCCTTCAACTGAAAATTATCTGAATGTTTTGTGATTCTCTGAAACAATTTTTCTGAAACAAGTTGTTTTTCACAATTCAACACCAGCTTTTTGTTTGTGTGTGTGTGTATGTGTGGGGGGGGGGGGGGGGGGTGGGGGTTAGTTGTGATTAGTTGTAATCTGGGGGCATATTGTGTGGCTGTGAGTACCACCGACTCACTATCCACACAATATAGCTGGTTCTCTCTGGCCAACTTATTCCAGTCACTCATTGGAAAACTTAACAAAAAAGGAAAGTAATGTATGCCTTACGTTGGAGGCACTTTAGAAAAATGGCAACTTTGAAGCATTATATAAAGACTTTATTCAACATGACATTATTCTCACATTCCCAGTTGGCCTAAAGCTGCACAGAACGTCCTGAGGATGGGAAGACTAGATGGCTTGTGCTGAGATGCCAGACCATCGGCCGGTGAGGATTGCCAGGCAACACAATTGGTGGTTGCCCGAGCCGATTTAGTGTCTCACTTTACTGAGGTCCTGGTGACGTACAACAAAGAAACACACAAGTCAATACACACACACATACATAAATACATATATAGACACTCCTAATCCAATGAAAGCAGAGCTACCCCTTCAAGCGATCGCGGAACCGGAAATGGAAATGGACTCCGACTCCCCGGTCTGCGTCCTTGTCCCCGTCCTGCTGGCCCAGATTCTTGCCTCCTACTTGGACCAGAACCAACACACACACACACACACACACACACACACACACACACACACACACACACACACACACACACACACACACACACACACACACACACACACACACACACACAGGTAACTACATAGTGGAACACCGAAACAAATGAAAACCGAGCAAAATTCATGGCGGGTACGAAAGCACTGGACGAACATCTGAAGAGAAAATGCCCTGCAGCTCCGTGTCAGGATGGAATGTTTTATTTTGCGCAACTTAATTCAATGCTTCAAGAGCCATGTTTGATATCCAAATTGTGTGAATAGTTACAATGATCAGGTAATGCGAAATAATCACCAACTGAAAAAAATTAACCCTTAGATTAGTTGACTGATCGAAAGAAAAATTGCTAGATTAATCGTTTGAAAATTAATCTTTGGGACAGCTCTACAGCTGGCCCAAGTGTAGTCAAGTAATTGAGGGCACGGCAACACATAATTTGTTTACATGCACACTTGGCAGGAAGAGACGTGGTTCTGTGCCCCTGTTTAAACCTAAATAAAAGATGAATGGATAAATGGGTGAGAAAAACGCGCCTGATAAAAAATAAATAAAACACCAATGTACAAGACCAATGTAAAATGGCCACCAGGTCGACCAGGTCGACCAGTCCTCCTCCTCCTCCTCCTCCTCCTCCTCCACCCTCATCCCATGGTGCCCATGGTTCCATACCGAGGTCCTTGGCCTCCATCCACACGTCCTTTGGTCGGAGTGGCACGCTGTGCCCCAGCTTCACCAAGAACATCCCCTCCCTGGAGCCGAACCGTCGCAAGGGCACCGCCACAACCCGCGACCCCAGCCCGCCTCTGAACCCCCGCACCAGGACCAGGAAGTTGGCCAAGAAGAGCCACATCTTCCCGGCGAGGGGAGGATGTGTAAGACGCAGTCCCACGGGCTTCAGAGTGACGGGCCAAACCTAAAACAAAGTGTAAAGGAGGCGTACACCCATTTAATCCACTCTCAAAAAAGCTGTTGTGCACATCACGTTTACATGCAGCAAGAAATTCGAATTTCTGATCGGATCAGATAATGACATGCGTAACACCGGATCACTTGTCCGAGTATACATGCCGTTCAGAGAATCAGATTAACAGCCGGAGCATGGGCTGACTCTGGACGCTATGTGGCGCTGCGCATGTGCAGAATGCAAAGTCCGATTCAGATCCGATTGCTGAGTATTAGTGTTGGGATGTTCGAATCTTTATACTGTTTCGTTCAATTTACTCTCGGACAGTAAATTGAACGAATCTTTGAACCATTTCGTTTTGAGTCATTTCGTTCATTTCGTTAATTTTTACAGCAGGTGGCGCTGTAGCCCTCTTGTGAGCGTTGTAAAAAAGATTGCGGTTCTCAAACACTTAACAATGAAGGCAACATGGTTTACTTCAGCTGACAAAGTGTATACAAAATGCCACAAGCAATTCAAACCATCTGAAAACCTAGGAAAGCAAATACACACCACTATAAAGTGACTTGTGTCCTGTATCCTCCCTGCCACTGTTGTTTGACAGCACGACATGACAGTGACTTGGTAGCTGTCACATGACAAATGAACGAGAGACCGATCCGAATGAATGAACGAGAACGACCCGTTCAGCCTGCCTGTCACGTGACAAATGAACGACTTGATGAACGAATGAACGAGTCGAGAACGACCCGTTCAGCCTGCCTGTCACGTGACAAATGACCGAGAGACCGATCCTTATGAATCCGACGTGACAGCTGGTAGAAAACAAGTGAATGTAAAACTCACTCATTTTGGCAATTAGTAAGACAAATAGTAACAATGAATAAGTTCCTTAAAATGTTTACATGGTGCATTTACCCTTTCATGCAAAACATCAATTACCTCAGGCAGTGGAAAACAAATGTATAAATAATAATGTCAACTTACGACCTGAATCAGATGCGCACAGCTGACACCGGCATATGCCGTCACTGTAACCAAGTGAACCCCCTCTTGCACTGTCAAAGTGTGAATACTGACAGTGTGTGACAGAGGGGTATTTAAACCGAGATGCAAACTTGGTCTGTGTGAGCTGCACTTTATCAGAGGCTCTGAAATGAACATTTAGTGAGGATTTGTGGTGCATTACTATCTCCTTTTCTCATCCAATCCTAAACGGTTATGTGTCTAAAAGCAGAGATGATGTACAGGAGTATGTACAGCTATTAAAGTTGAGTTTAACTGCATTAAAATGATATAATTAAAAAGAAAGATTACAAAAACCGAAGACCACTGATTAATTATGATTTCATGAATGAATAATGTATTATGATATTTTATTATTTTGTGGCATATATAACACAAGATCAACATGTTAATCCGTGTATCATTCGTTCTTTCCATTTTCAATTGGCAATCAAAAACCAAATAATAAAAAATTGACTGGTTATTTTGTTTTTTATTATAACACCAAAAACGAAAAAATGCCTGGTTTTTCATATTTCAATATTAGGCTCAGATCAAAAGTACAAAATGGAAAAATGGGCACCAGGACAGAATTTGATTTTAATACTTAATTGGTCGGGTTTGCGTGACCCAGAAATGACTGTGCGCGGCAGTTCGGGTAATGTGGCTACTATGGCGGCGCTAGAACCACACGCTATTTTGATCAAGGACTTGTTTCACAGCGGTTTGACACCTGTCCATATATATATATACAGTCTATGTTTGACACACACCGAAATATCCTGCACGTTGCAGCAGATGGGTATCCTGCAATGCTCGGAAATGAGCGTCAGAAGATTCTGTGCTCGGCATGATCTGAGGAGGAAAAGAACTATGACGGACACGTCATAGTTCGATCTATACTAAACACGACCAATTAAATATTAAAATCAAATTCTGTCCTGGTGCCTGTTTTTCCAATTCGTATTTTTGATCTGAGCCTAATATTGAAATATGAAAAACCGGGCATTTTTTCGTTTTTTGTGTCATAATAAAAAAACAAAAAACAAAATAACCAGTCAATTTTTCATTATTTGGTTTTTGATTGCCAATTGAAAATGGAAAGAACGAATGATACATGGATTCATGTTAATATAATTTTCTTTTTTTAATAACACACTTTACATTATATACACAACACTATATACATCTACAAGAAGACCACTAATCAATTATAACATCACAAATCAGACATCATTCATTTCCTTGTTAGTGTCCACAGCCCCGTACGTAGCTGAAACAGGTGTCACGTGAGAAATGAACGAGAGACCGATCCGTACTATGAACGATCCGGTGAACGAACTGTTGTGCTTACTGCTGGTAAACACAGCCTGAGTGGCCTGGCTGTCACGTGACAAATGAACGAGAACCTGACGGACGGACAGTTGAGTGAGTCGTGAACGAATAATTTCTGTTTCCTGTCCTGCTGACTGTGGGTTTATGCAGCTGCCATGTGGCCAGGGAAGGTACTGCATGAACGAATCACTCACTGAGATGACTCATTACTCCCGAGTCATCTAAAAGATTCGTTGATATAGAACGAATCGTTCACGTCCGACACATGCCGTTAAAAGTCCGACTATGAACGAATTATCCAGGTGTTGTTATCCGATTTTGAGATGTCCGAGGTAGGTCGGATTAAGGTGTTTACATGCACTTAAAAAGTCCGAACGATGTCTTATGCGATTAGAAATTCGAATTTCTTGCTGCATGTAAACGTACAATTTAAAAATCGGGTTTAGTCGCCCTTAAGTTTGCATTTGATTATTAAACTGCATTTGTTGCCATCTGATCACAAAAACGGTAGAAAAGGACCACAAAGCCATAGAGTACCTCTTTAAATAGAGGCGAAATAGAACGATATCCATCTTTCCCCTCTCTCCTCTCCTCAGCAGCAGTCAGATCTTCCCATCTCTTTTCCTCTATTACTCTCTCCGCCCAGTACCGGTCTTCTTCTTGGCCTGCGTCCTTGGCCACCGAAACCACAATTATATCCTTGGTGCGCAGCGCCAATGTCTGGCCCCTTCTGGTACTTGATATTTTAGCCACGCCGTGGCAGCCGCGAAGATTAATCAATCTGAAAATGAACAGCTTTTAAGCCCATATTCACTGCAATTTTTCTTTCACCGGGCTGCTTCTGAGGGCATAAAAATGCCATACATGTTAATTTTGAATATAGTGCAACATCATCATCAATAGTCCACTTGTAGCCTATATTGGACGATCTTTAAATAAATTAGGTACACATAGGCCTACTAGTACCAACCTTTGCTGGCAGTCCTTGAAGAATGCCGCGCGAGAGTTCTTCTCGGTCGCATGACGCTCCAACCGAGCAGGCAGGCAGCAACTTCTGGCTCTCCGTACGAAATCACGTCGGTGGTACCGATCAGCCTTCCCCATGTACCCCCGCTTCACCACGCCGTGGTCCGCCCCAGAGGCCCCACCACCGACCCCACGGCTCAAGCCGCGTGTCCCAGAGGTGGTGGGTGCTGGAAGGCCAACTGTGACTTCCTCAGGCGAGGAGACGGTTGACGCGCTCATCGGACTTATTCTTCAGGAGCAGCTTCCCAGGTGTATGCCGCAGCGTTGGAAAGGACTGAGAGGGCCAAGCGACTTGCAATCTTTTCCATTTTTAACCAGTTTTTTGGTTCCACTAATTATGTGACGTCATGCCACCTGCCTGCAAGTCGTCCACATTCGCCCCCGCCCCATCCCGCCCAAATCACGGTTAACAAAACAAACCTAATACATAATCAGCTTCCGTCAAAAATTACAAACAGTGAATGTTAATCTGAAAGTAATGGGGTTAAATTATTAAAATTAATTTGACGATTTTGCTCGATATAAAGTGTCTCACAATCTTCCCATGGACTTCCTTTTAGGCACGTTCCAGACCACAACCTCAATATTGTGGTCTGGAATGGCCAAAAAGAAATTAAGTTGAAATTTGATGATTGGTTTTATGGCTTTTATTTGAAGAGCCACTAGGGGGCGCCATTAGCCTTGTGGACAAT